>CM065890.1:1800000-2052246 GCA_033439255.1 Hericium rajendrae
AGGCGGATCTGCCGGACATGATCAAGGGGACGGAGAGCAGGAAGGGCAAAATCGTTGCCTTCGAGGAGGAACTCGACGAGATCGATGCTGTGCGCGTGGGTGGCGACGGCGAGGGCAGCGGGGAAGAAGAGGAGCAGGAGGGGCAGGCTGAGCGCGCGGGACCAAGTGGGTCCCGGTCGGGACAAGCGACGCCGGCGAGCCCGGAGAGCGTGCTCGAGCTGGCTTTCATTGCCAATCCGAAAGTCTTTGAGCGCGACGGTGCGACAAGAAGGAGCAAAGACAGGGCTGCACTCAGGGCGCAGACAGGTACGCCGTCGTTTATCATGGCTATGTTCATTTGCGACTGCGTCTCATCGCTTCACGCGTCTTTAGGCTGGGATGATCAGCAGATTGAGGGCTGGAGCATCATGCTGGAACGTCATGTAAGTCACGCCCATGTGGTTTCTATCCCTGAATTTCGCGAGGGTTAACTTGATTCCAGCCGAAGCAGAAGGAGAGGATGCTCCAGAAACACGAGTTTTCTGGAAACAGACCCTTGGAGACACCATCTTCGGGTCCTAGCCGTAGTCAGACTCCAGAGGGACAATTCTCACGCGGTCGTGGTCGTGGTCGCGGTGGAGGTGGTGGACGAGGCCGAGGACGGGGACGAGGAGGAGGCGGTGGTGAAGGCGGCGAGCAACGTGATCGGGCATTCAAAGACAAGAATAAAGCCAGCCGAGGCAATCACAACCGGAAGAGAGGCCACGATAAGAAGATGGCGAGGGGTGGAGGGCCGAGTTGAGATAGCCGTCATATAGCGCAGATGTCTTGCCAGAAGCATAGATATCCTGAAGGGTTGTTGCAAAGACCGGACGCGAGATATAATATTAGTGATACAGTTAACTGGTACATTTTCATCGTCAGTAAGACAAAAAACGCCTCGAATGCCTCGGCTCATCACAGGCCTCAGCCAAAACCGCACGCAACGCCCTCAAAACATCCTGCCCGCGAACCGAGGATCGTGCGTCAACTCCACAACATCATTGATCATCTTCAAATCTGCGCGCGACGGACGCGTCATAAGCAAAGCTGCAGTGCTATCAGGCGACAAGCCAACGCACCAAGCTCCGATCCCATGTTCGTACACGCCATCATTTTGACCGTGGACGGATCCACGACCGTGCCGATAACCTCCACATACGTGTCCGTCATGCCAGGCTCCTGGAATCCCCCCGCTGGATGAACATCCTCGCGACGGGAACGAGGCATTGGGCAAGGGCGACTTACTCGTGTAAGACGGATCGTCACCTGCCCGCCGTCGGACGCCTCCATCACTGCAGTGTCGTTCTCGAACTACGCGTTCCGTTATCAGAGTCTGGACAACGGACGCGAAGAGAGCTGGAGGGATGGAGGAGCGCACTTTCAAGATCTTCCCGACTATTCTGACCGTTTTCCCTTGGAACTGGCCCAGCCGGGCAGCGTTGACGCGTGTGGAAACGTGCTCGGACATTTGAACGATGCAGATTATGCACGTAGCGCTTAGGCTATTTGGTAGGAGAGAAAGGCGGAAGCCTGAGTGGTATGGCGGCGCGTGGCAAAGTCTGTGAACGGCGGACGCGCTTGTGGCTGAGCACACGAGCGCGTGTGCATTTATTGCGCGTCCGCTACATAGTCTCCGTTGCGACCTTGCAGAGAAGACAGTCGTTCTGTGTTTAAGCGCGTAAGCCGAATCGTTTGTGGGTCCTGCACACATCCACCCAATAGAACTATAGAATATATAATTTGCTCATGCCTCATCCATCGGGCCGACCTATCTACTGTACACCCAGAGTACAGCTACAACCGCCCAATACACCTCTACTCGCAGCTACACCGATCCAGCATAAGGCTACAGAGCTCGCTCCCGGCGCCGTGCGTCGCCCAATATCGACACAGCGCTGCGGCGTGTAATCGTACATGCTGGTATTTACTCCTCGAGGAAGAAGTAGTTGCCCGACACTGCACAGCGAGGTTAGTCGGCGGGGGAAACGGGAGGGAGGAGCGGACGCACCCTTCTGCTCGCGGTCTTTGACACTGTGGAGTTTGTTGACGCGTGGGCGGAAGTTGGTGGGGTCGCGCCGGAAGGTGACCTCAAGCGAGGCGAGGAACTTGTTCATGCCCGTGAGCAGCGATTGCGGTCTACGCGAAATTGTCAGCTACATGCGATGGTAGAGGATGAGAGAGCGTACGGTGTCGCGGTCGCGGCGATGGCGGGCTGGCCTCCGAATACGATGACGCGGTCTGCGAGATATGTGGCCATGATGAAATCGTGCTCGATGATGAAGGCGGTTTTCTTCGCATGGAGGATAAAGCGCTTGATGACCTTCGACGTGATAATACGCTGCTCGGAGTCCAGGAAACTGCAAGGAAGACAAAATTAAAATCAGAAGTAAAGAAGACTCCACGGGCCCACTCACGAGCTCGGCTCATCAATCAGGTATACCTGAGCCGGCTTGCCCAATGCAAGGACTATAGCCACACGCTGCAGCTCTCCTCCGGACAGCGTCTTGACATCCTGATCAATGATGTTATCCAGGTTCATCGGCTTCACGACATCCGTCTGGAACTGCGGGTGCATGAACGCCTGCTTGATCTGCTTCAGCAGCAGCATGCGGACAGTGCCAGGAAACTTGGGCGAGATTGTCTGCGGCTTGAGCGACACGGAGAGGCTCTGCTTGACCGTCTCGTCGTCGGGCGTGTCGCCCGCGAGCAGGCGCACGAACGTCGTCTTGCCCGTCCCGTTCTCGCCAAGCATGACGATGATCTCCGAGTCCGTGAACGAGCCGCCCTCGACGGTGAGCTTGAACCCGCCGAGTGTCTTCGTCATGGCCGGGTACTGGTAGTGCCGCGTCTTGTCGATGAGGATTTCCTCGGCCGTTTCAACCATTTTGAAGGAAAGGGATTCCTCGCGGAACCGCAGATTTTCGGTGGGGATGAACCCATCCAGGAAGATGTTGATACCTAGATGCAAGTTCAGACTAGGGAAAGAACGCGCCTCGTCGATCGTACCTTCTCGGACAGAGTAGGGCATGGTTACAACACCGTACATAGATGGCTTTCCGTATAAAACGCAAATGAAGTCGGACAAATAGTCCAGGACGGACAGATCGTGCTCCACAGCAACGACGTAGTTGGCCGGGGTAAGCAGGCCACGAATGACCTCCGCAGCCTTCAGACGCTGCTTGATATCCAAATAACTGGAAGGCTCGTCAAACATGTAACTAAAAAGTGCCGTGAGTTTGCCAGCAACAACCATCAGAGCCACCTGGACTCACACGTCTGCCCGCTGGATACACGACATGGCAATGGCAAAGCGCTGCAGTTCTCCACCGGATAGTTGGATTACCTCTCGCGACAGGACGTTGTTCAGCTCAAGGTCATCGCATAGTTTTTGCTTGTTGTCCAGCTCCTGCTTCGAATCGAGCATTTTCTCGACGCTCATGTTGCCTTTGATGGCGCGGGGGATGTGGTCGACATATTGCGGCTTGATCAGAGCCTTCAGGTTATCCTCCAACACCTTCGTGAAGTAGTTCTGCAGCTCGAACCGCGGAAGTACTTCAGGATCTCCTGCCAATCTGGTGGATCCTAAGGGATACGGTATACATCAGATACGAAGCCCGATGAATGCAAGGCAAATGGACGCACGTCGTATCGGCCCAAATTTGGCTTCAGCTTCCCCGCCAAAACCTTTAGCGCGGTACTCTTTCCAATACCGTTCGTCCCGACGAGACCAAGCACCTGTCCTGGCCGTGGTGTGGGTAGCCGATGGAGTTTGAAAGAATTGGCGGTGTATCGGTGCGTGACTTCAGAGTCGAGATTTGTAGGGAGGTTAATGATAGCGATCGCTTCGAAGGGACATCTTCATGGATCGTTAGGATCAGAGGTCCGGTGGGATGTGTGGTGGTACTGACTTCTTGACACAAATACCGCATCCAATGCACAGGAACTCCGAGATGAATGCGATCTTATCCGAGGGCTTCACCTCGATACAGAGTTTGCCTAGAAATCGCAAAGTTTCAGTCTCATAGTATTCATGATACTTCGACCTCGTACGAACCCATTTTCACCACTGGACATGACTGACATCCTAGCATGAGCGTGATCCATCGAATAAATCACTGGGCAAGACGCACCTTTTTGCACTCCTGCGCACATCGCTTCGGCTTACATCTGTTCGCATCCACGATGGCGATGCGGGTGATTTTATCGGACATGGCCACTGCTTCGTCCGGGGGGGAGGAGGTAGGGGTAGAGGGTGCGGGAGGGAGGGGTAGGTGGTGCGGGCGCGGTGCTTGCAGACGCGGTCCAAGTCAGCCTGAAATTTACGGCCCCGGTCCCGGGCACGTGCAGGTCAAATCCTGTACAATCCTTGCCCTTTGATTGGCTCGACTTGTGGGCGCCGGTGTATCACAAATATCCGCCACTTTCTGACCACTTTATGGTCGTTTTCTGACCTCGAACATCATGGCCAAAAAGGCGAAAGGGGATACCGGTTCAGCAGCCAAAGGCTCAAAGTCGGGAGGTAAGGGCGCACAGAAAGCTGCAGACGATGCGGGGGATAAGAAGGTGATCATCGCGATCATGGCAGCTTTTCTCTAGTGTGACCTAACAGAACCTCTGTTCTGCAGGGCAAGGGTGGATTGAAGGCAGCGAATGCTGTCAATGTCCGCCACATCTTATGCGAGAAACACTCCAGAGCTACCGAAGCTTTGGAGAAGATCAAGGTGCGATCATTCATGAGGTTGTCCTCCCCATTTAACGGATTCCAGGCTGGTGAGCGATTCGATAAAGTTGCTCAGGAGTACTCACAGGACAAAGCGAAAGGTGCTGGATAATTCTGAATACTCTTCTTTCCGTGGATTGCCTGACCTCTCTCACAGCGGGCGGAAGTCTGGGATGGATGACTCGAGGGTCAATGGTTGTGCGTTGTACCCTTCTCAATGATCTCTACGCCCACGCATACCAAGCTCTTGATCCCAGGGCCCCTTCCAGGATGCTGCATTCGCCCTAGAGCCGTCGACCGTTGACAAGCCAGTCATGTCACCACTGGTCAAGACGAATTTTGGTTACCACATCATCATGGTCGAAGGCCGTCGACAATAACTGTCTCGCCTGGCTTAAGCGACTTGTATAACAATCTTGCTGACCGTGTCGCAGTTTCTATCGCCTGAGCTAAGGCGACTTCTTACCTATGAATCCGCGTAAGTGGCCTTCATAATTCACTTTCACTAAGTCTATAGTCAAGAGCAAACCTTGACATTCAACGTCAACCTCGACCATCCGGCCACGAACGCGAATGATGCTTCACGAGTCTGGCCCTAACGATTGCGCAAGAAAATGTATAGATGTTGTAAGCCAAGATGTAACCGACAACACAAGCAATGCCGCCCGAGCAAGAGCAAGAGAGTAAGAGTAAGAGTACCGATACCACTACACGCTGATTACAATACTAGATTACGTGTCGATGCGAGTCCAAAGATCCCGGGAGCCGAGACTCCGTGTAAGAAGCTACTACCGGGCCCTCCAACGGCGGATGCGACGCAGGCACGCCGAAGGGAGGGACGGGGGCCGAGGTAGCCGAGAAGAGACTGGAAGCGATTGCGGGCGGTGGAGGAAAGAGGGGATTAGGCGACGGATGCGGCGTGTTGTATGTGTATGGTTTTTGGGAGAAGGGGGAGTATGGGGGCGGAGGCTGCGCGTCAACTATCCGCAGATCGGACGGGTAATCGCCAGATGCAGCTCGGGGCCGAGGTAAAATCTGGGTGTATGGCCGTTTGCTGGCATCGTCGGCAAGGCCGTGCATGGTATCGGACACAGCGGGCGGATATGAGAGCCCGGCGAGGCTGACTGACGCATCAAATACGCGGGTCGCCTTCTCGGATGCCTCGTATGGTATCACAGAAAGCGAGGTGGACTCGATGCCGTTTGCAAGGACGATTGTGTTTGTTGATGGGGACATGATTCCTGTGCCGGGTAATGGGGGAACGGCCTTGCCATTTTCAGTCGACATATCGGGTGTTGGCGAGCGCTTTGGTGCACATGCCGCGACCTGTTTGAGATCCAGGTCCACCTGATTTGTCTTGTAAAAAGCGCTAACCTGAATGGTTGTCTAAAACATGCCCTTAGAAGTGGATCCCCATGCAATAGGCTATCAAGCGCACCTTATTTGGCATCGAGGCAGCAATGCGTTTGAAATCGTCCCCATATTGAGAGAGCAATTTCAAGAACAGGGCTGAACATGGCAGATGAGGCTAATCCGAGTCTGAAGGACGTTGAAGCATACCCTTATCATCGTCAGACCAATGCACTGTTGCGGCGGTAGCTTTCCGTCGCGAAGTGCTCTCGGTCTGATCAATGAACCTGGTACTCGCTCGGGTTTCAACGATAGGCGATTCGACATCCGGAGGCGTCACAGATGCAGCAACGGCACCTCTCGTCTTCCTCGTTTTCCTCGCTCTTCTGGGTCGTGATTGCGGCTCAACGTCCTGGAGAGACATTGTCAAAGCCAATAGACGGCTACTAACATCGGCACATACTGCTGCATCGCAATTCACGTCCTCTGGTTCCGGAGGCTGCGTGGTGAGCCGTGAATTCCCCACTCTCCGCCGCTTGGGCCGCGGCTCTGCCTCAGGCTCGGGCGTAGGCGTCGTAGTGGGGGTCTGCTCGACCTGTGCAGCTTGGACTGCAGTCCGGCGACTATTCGCCCTGCGAGGCTCCCCAGACACCGCTGCCGCAGTGCGTTTGCGCCGCCCGTTCGACGTTTTGGAGCGCTTCGACACCTCCGCATCATGCTTCAGGATATCGGCCAACAGCGCATTGCCCTTCTTCTTGTCGGTCTTCCTGCCGCCACGTTTCCTCGGCCCGTATCGCGACACCAGTCGGCGGAAATCGATGATCTTCTTCTTGTGCATGTAATAGAACTGCACACATTCCGCTTGTGTCTTGTGTGGAAGGCTGTCGGCGATGATCCCAAACTGCTTGGGATGCGCGGCAAACTTCTCGAGGAAGATGACTTGTTCCTCTTCAGTCCATGAGCCCATCCGGCGACCCGTTTCATAGAATGAGGCAGGATCGTCGACCTCATTGTTTGTGTCGTCGAACATATAATCGACCGTTCCATGCCTGACTGAAATCATGTCCGGGATTGTGGCCACGTTGCGCAAGGAGAGATACGCTGGATCCATCATGTCCTCGTTGCCCAGACTTGCGATGATCTGTTCCATTTCCAGGTCTGAGCGGACGGCGTCCCCAAGCACAGCGGCAGAGCGGCGCGTAGTGCGACCCGTAACAGTCGCGACTTCCTCCGGAACCGCGATCTGACTGAGATTGTCGAGGCGCGCGCAATGATTCTGCCATGCTTCGTGCATTTCCAGATACTGCTGACGCAGGCGTTTGGTCTTTTCCTCCAGCGTCTCTTGTCGCTCTGCCATTTTCTGAGCTAGAGCGGGCCGGATCGTCATGAACGTGTCCATGCGAGCACGGTGGCGATCACCAGTTAGGACGTCGTCCATCAAGGACTCGGGAGTAGAAGTGGAAGCCGGGAGAGGACGATGAAGTGCATGATTTGCCATGAGAACCGGGTTCACCCTTGCTTCGCGGGGCTGGCGGTCATACATATGCCGTGCGGCAACGACTAGTTGCAAAGCTTCCTGGAGAGATCTTGCCTCCTTCGTCTGCCATGACTTGTTCCTTTCCTCAGCCACATCAACCACAGTCTTCGGTATAGAGGATGGGGCCGGCACCTCAGCAAGGTCTTCTGGTTCTGAAGGGCGTGAAGGCGCAACAGAAAGATTTAGCGGTACCTCCAATGGAGCAGGACTCTTGAGGCTGAGCGACAGCTCCGTCAATGAAACGACGGAAGAAAGCTGCGCAATAGCTTGTTCCTCAGTAAGAGGAGTAGGCTCGGTCACAGCAGAGCTGGGAGGTAGTGACGCCTGGCTGAGAAGTGCTTCGATCTGAGGCTGGGGCCAAGCTTCAGGTTTTTGCTCGACGGGGGACGCTGGTGCGGGGGGTATAGGTTGACGCATCTCCATCTGCACATCAGGCGCAGGAGAAATAGCCTTGATGTTGGCTTTGATCCCACCCGCTGCATCGGCCATCGCCTCTGGTTCAACAGCGAGGGGTGATTCGATAGGAGTCTCCTTCCAGCCGACCTGGGGAGATTGAGACAGCTCCATGGGCGTCGACGCAGAAACTGCCGAGTCTGTCTTTTGAGACTGCGAGCCTCTCTTCTTTTTCTTGCGACGCGATCGCTGCGAACCATCTTGCCCTATGATAGTTCAGACTTCAGTCAAGACATACAGAAATACACAACGGCATGGCGTACGTCGCATTGGCAAGGGACGAACCCCCGCAAGTCTCTGAGATTCGCGACGGTCTACCTTTCTGATCTTCGCAATAGCGTTTTGAACGGCGAGCGGCAATGGCGGACGAGGCGGTAAGGAGGGATGTGGTGCAGGTAGCTCGTCTGTGCGCAGCCTCTTTCCATTCGCCATTGATGAATCCGGACTCGACTGGTTGGAAGCAAGAGGCTGTAATCCGTCGGTTTGGATCTTTAGACCAGGCTTGAATTCGGTAGCGGGGCTATGGAAGTTTGCAGAGATAGGACTCTGAACAGTCGACGGTCCACGGAAGTCGGCTGACAGAGGGGACTTAGGTCTGTAATGTCGGGAATCCGTCGACGAGCGAGAGGATGACCGAGATCGACACCGTTTCCGGCGCGCTCGACTACCAGACATCCTATATCTCGCACCGCCGCGAGGTTCCCAGTGAGACCCGCTGCGAAAATCCGATATCTCCCGAGTTGGAGGATCGGCGATGGATTCGGGGGGCGACGAGTAACGAGTCGAGCGAGGCGAGCGGGAGCCACTGAACGACCTATCACGACTCGAATATCGTGAGCCGGCAAAATCCCGCGACATAGCGCGACCGCGAGGGGGCGAACTAGACGACCGAGGACCTCTCCGGAAGCGTCCTATGGGGATGGAATTCACGTCGGCATTGTTTTGAGGAGTCCATGGCTCTGCGTCGTCGTATTGAGGTCTATATGAGTCAGGTTGTCGGGGGCCTCGGAAACCACGCGGTGGGGCAGGTCGATAACTGTCACCGCTAGGACCGGGACGATATGAGTTGAAGTCATCGCGGATGGGACGCTGAAAGGGCGGAGAAGGCCTGCGCTCCCGAAATCGAGCTTCTGGAGAACGAGGAGGCCGATCGTACGACAAATCAGGTTCTTCTCCAGGACTGCGAAACTTATATGAGAATTTCTTGATCAAGCGAAAAGGAAAAAGACATTACACATGCGTCTGTTTCCATGAAGCTGACGGCTCAAACATCCTCTGAGCCAAGATGTCACCTACGTCGGGCCGCGGTCTATCCCAAGAAGGTGGAGGCGAGGGTTGCCTTCTCTCAGGCCAAGTCTGAGGATATGGAGTCCAGGCATCCGTATGTCGAGGTTCGTGATGATCCGGGGAGGGGGTGCGTGGTCGATACGAACGGTCTTCGTCTGGACGCCATGAATTTGCGCCAGGTCGATAACTGTTCGGTCCGCCGCGCGGAAGAGGTGTCATTCTGGATGGGACGTAGCTGTCATAGCCTCCATGGCTACGAGATGGACCGGGTGACGGCGATATTCGGCTGTCAAGAATACGCGTTGGCCGCTGGACAAACGTGTTCAGTGTATCAGAGGCGAACTTTTGACATGTTTCTGCTCACATCGAAGTCCATACGCAGGGCGCAGTTCGGACGCGATTCAATCCTACTGCTTGAAGGACTGTATGACGACCTATCTATTATTCCCAAAGACATTTGTGGTCCTGAGACAGGTGCAAAGTTGGGGTACAGTCGGCCTGTCGAGCTGCAACGACGGGGGAGCGACTCCCTAAGATGTGGGAATTAAGTTATAGTGCAAGAACAGGCTGATAATGATATCTAGAACATGAAGGTGAAAGGAGGGTGGGAGGAGAATATTAGGATACGCAGAGCAGAGTAACCGCCATCCCTTGGTGCCACATGTTCAATCCCCGCTCGGCAGCCGCCGTGTCAAAATGCTGAGTTGTTGGTCGCGTCCACACGTCTCGTCCACTCATCCTGATGCTACCGCGCAATACTACACCAATACGTTAACCATCCCCCAGCTTGCCGTTTCCTGAGCATGGAAATCGCACAAAACCGGAATCGCCGCTTAAGGACCCCGCAAGCTTGTTCTTCGAGCAACCGAAGACCCGCAGAATCATCCTTGCATCATATTGGGCGGTTGTCCTGCTTGCTTTGCCGCTATGGTGGGTCGCGACGAGCATAGAGCGACTCTCGCTGCCAGACTCCCGCGTGCATTCTCAGGAACATAAGCAGGTCTTTGCCAAAGCTACTGTACGAGATATGACCCTGACCTAACCCCATGTTAGCTACACTTTCCCCTGCTGCTTGAATTCTCCGTTGCAGACTCGGTGTTGAATGCACAACGCGTGGCAAATGAATTGCAAACAAGTTTCGTCAATCAGGCAAGCGATATTGATGCTCGACTAGCGTTGTCGAATACCAGAATCACAATGAGAGATGGCAGTAGTGCGTACTCTACTCTGCCTTCTATGCTCATAGGCTAATCTGCGCTAAGACCTTGACAATTCAATATCGTATGAGGTATCTATTATCCCGGACGTCGATCAGCCAACTGTCCGAGGCAGGCGGTTATTGATTTCTCCGGAAGCAGGTGAGCGTCACTTACACGATGGTGTCCCACCAAACTCACCTAGTTTCATAATCAGCATCCGCCGTACCCCAGACGGTAGCATCATTGCTTACTCCGTATTCGACCCATCGCACATCGCAGAGCTTTGAACACCTTGTCGCCAAGTTTGCTCCGCGATATCGGCTTGCTTTTACGCTCTTGAACGAAGATGCAGCGGACGGGAAGATTGTCTCTGGTTGGGATATTCAAGGAGCGCTTTCTCGTGAGTATCCAGATGCCGTTCTGCAATCTTCCAAGGATTTATTGCCGTCTTTTCAGACCATATAACGCCGGCGCTCAACCAGCTAAATGCTCTGCATAAATTCACGGTTGAGAGCCAGGTCCATTTCCATGCGCCATTGGCATTCGAGCCTTATCACAGTTCCACGGAGGAAGAAGAGCTGTATGGAGTGACACAAGAGGACCTCACAGTCTTTGTTAATTCTGCAGAATGGACACTATGTTAGTATTCATACAATTGATTTCTCTCAGAATCATCCTGATTATTTTGCTTTGATAGCATCTAGTGTATCCAATGATCCTGTGCTTCATTTTATTCTATTTATTCCCTCTCAATCGCATACCCCATTACGCATTCTCGATACTGACAGTGAGCTTTCCATCTTGACTTTCGTTGTTGTAACGAGCCAACATGAATACAGATCGTCCCGCACCGTGGAACGCCTTCGTCCTGCCACAATGGGGCGGTATCGTTTTACTCAATCTCCCCGAGAACGTTCCTTCCTCCACCGACCTGTCTGCCACGGACCTAGATGCTGTCTTTCGCACCTTCCGCACTCAACTATTGACCCTCCTTGGCGTCTCGGATCTCCCGATCGGAGTCGCCTCAGCCGATCCTAAAGGCCAGCTTACGGACTGGCAGCTCGATACGCTTTACAGGAAGCGTGCCGTCGAGAATGTGGCCAGCGGAAAGGAGACGCTGCAGAGCATCGTGAAGCTTGTGGACCAGATCCCGAATATGCCTGTTGGTCAGGATGTGAAGGGCGACGTCCAGGATGCTCTGACTGCGCTCGAAAAGGTCTACCCATATCAACTTACTTCTCTTCCGACTGCTCATTAAACGTATGCGTAGGCTTACAAGGCGACGTTCATCTCCCCAACATCGACATTACGCCATTCGAGCGAAGCGCTCTCGCTTGCATCCCGAGCGTTCTTCAATCCGGGTATGCTGGCGTTGCTGTACTTCCCCGCAGAGCATAAGTACGCCGTGTACACCCCGCTTTTCGCGCCTGTCGCGGTCCCATTGATCGTGACTGTCTTGAGAGAGGTGTCGGCATGGAGAAAGGCGCGGAAAGAGAAGAAAAAGCCATCTGGAGAGGAGATCCAGCAGGATGAGCAAAAGTCGAAGTGAAACCTACTTACGACGACTGCCTGTATTTGACTTTAGGATGCTGATCATTAGATGGAGGTTTACACATAAAGCGAGTTGCTTAGTATCACATATGCGATGAGCCTGAAACAGATCAAATACAGCGGAGAATGGTACGATGACGCGGGCTAGCACAGAGAGCAGAGCGGAGGAGAAAGAGCATGCAACACAGGGATATCCAGTCCGTTTTTTCCTTCAACCTCGCCCCGCCGTGCACCACCCCACATCCAGAAATACAGCCTTTTAGTTCAGCTCCTCCAGCGTGCTGTCCTTGGCGGCGGCCTCCTTCTGCTGCTCCTCGACGTCGAAGTTCTCGACGAGGTCCGGGACGTCGTCGTCGTCGTCCTCGGCGCCCGCGGCGCCCTGCCTTTGCTGGCCCTGCTGGATCGCCTGGTACGACTCGGCGAGCTTGCGCAGCGAGGCGAGCGAGTCGGGCCGAGCTGGTTGAGGATGCCCGGCACGAGCTCCGTGAGCTCCTTCACCTGCCCGGCGCCGTAGATCGCGAACGTGTTGGCGGAGACGGCGGCGTGCACTGCGCATGGCGGATTAGATTAGCGAGACGGAGACGGCCGGCAATCGCAGATCGAAGAGCGCTCTCACCCTTCGGCGCGGCGAAGTGCAGGACGTTCCCGTCTTCCCTGAACATGTTGACCTCCTCGACGCCCTGGATGGGCTGCACGTTCAGCTTCTTCAGCGCGCCCTGCAGCTTTTTGTCGTCCTGCGCGGTCGACGCCTTGGTCTTCTTCACGACCTTCCGCCGCATCGTGCCCTTGCCCCCTGCGCGCAATCGCGGTCAGCACGCGCGCGAGCCGCGGGGCAGGGCGACTCACCGATCCGGTTGGCGGCCGCCGCGGCCTGCAGTTTCGCCAGTTTTGCTGGGTCCATGGTGAGTGTTGACGGAGGACGGGGATCGGATGGGCTAGGGGCGCTGCGGTCGTTGGCGTCCACGGTGAAAAGTGTAACTAAGGTTTGGATGTAAACACACATCAATAACGCGACGCTTTCTTACTTGCTCGTTTCGGCAATCCTCTGATCGCCGCCTCCAGGGACGTGCACGACGTGACCTTGCCATCGAGTCAGATCCGGGGTGAGTGGGATATAAAATAGCATCGTAGTGCAGCTGAAAAGAATCGTTAATTCAAGGCCACGACATGGCTGCGTCTTTTCACATTAGACCCGCTGCAAAGGCGGATGTGGTAGGTCTATTGATACCATCTCCACGGCCTCTCTGAACCCACTCTTCTAGCAAACGCTCCTGGATCTAATCTTGGCCCTGGTAAATCAATCCGAGCCACTCTGCGTCCACCCGCTCATTATTTATCGCGCAGGCGGTCTATGAAAAGGCAGCCGAGTCGGCACAAGCGACCGCAGAGCTCGTGAGTGCATCCTCACAAACCTCTCGCAGAAGATAGGAACGACCGTGCTTGCTGCAGCTTACCAGGAATCTCTTCGAAACTCGTTTGCCCATGCTCTGCTTGCTTTCGCCGGCCCGGCGTCCGAGCCAGGCGAGCCTGTAGGCATGGCCCTGTACTTCTTCAACTTCTCCACATGGACGGGCCGTCCGGGCCTCTACGTAGGCCATGGACTTATATCTCGAGAATCAACTCTAATCGAGCGACCAGCTTGAAGATCTGTTTGTGAAGCCCGAGCACAGGAACCTCGGCATTGGCAAGGCACTCTTCGCGGAGCTTGCCAAGACCGCGCAAGAGAAGGTGTGTATTGTTTGCCTCGATGCTTCGTTGCTGGCGCTAATTTTATTTAGCATTGTGCCCGGATGGACTGGCAAGTCTTGACGGTAAGAACATCTGACATATGCAGTATAGCAGAATCTTAATTGAGATCCAATATCAGTGGAACGAACCCTCGATCAGATTCTACGAGGATGTCCTCAAGGCGAAGCCGATGGAAGGATGGCAAGGGATGAGACTAGAAGAGGAGGGGATCGAGAACCTCAAGAAGATCGCGTCGAAGCCGAATTAGAGTGGCAGTGTATAATTAGATGCAGTTTAAATAAATTGTAGCACTTCAATCTTGCTTCGTGATAGTCTGACCGGATATCATTGAATTTGGATACGGTATAACAAAGCGAATGCGACAAAATCGAGGGTAACCACTGAGCCCTGGGAATCGTGAAATGATGATATTATACGCCGTCGTAACTCGCGCCACCAGCCTAACAGCACGAGAAATCAGTGCCATATTGTTCAGATGTCAGAGATGAACAGACCTTGCGCAATCGCACGATGATGGGCTCCTCCTTCAGGTCGTCCTTCTCTCGTGCAGCGACATCGATAGAATAAGCACGAAGAACAGCCTTCACATCTGCCGCATGCACGGAGATCTATTCGGCAAAGTAAATTTAGAGTCACCTACCCCGATGCTAACACGCCGTGATAGCTGATCACACGCACCTTCGCCTTCCGCATAACCTTGCAGCCTGAACCGATCCAAGTTACCAGATGAACTTCTCACGTTGTGATTCCTTGTCGTTCGAATAAGTGACGCGGACGTAGGCATACGACGCTTTGCTGGGATCGAGGACGTCCTGCAGCTCTGCTAGGCCGCCCGTGCCCGTCTGGGTGACGACCAACTTGTCCGAGCGATCAGACTACGCGACGCAGGCCGATCAATTGTCAGGTCTTCTCCCGCAAACACAGAGCGATAGCTCACCTCATAGTCAATGAGAACCCAGTTTGTGTCCGATTTGTTCGAACGGACTTCGTCGTACGCTGCATGGACAGTGGAGAGTCAACAGACCACGCACGGCTGTCGATTAGGACTACAGACCCTCGTTGATCTTGGGATCGGACACGTCGGCCATTTCACTGCAAGCGGTTCAGAAGACAAAGACGGCCCGACCTGTTCAGAAGAGACTGGATGCGAAAACGCGAAAACGAGTTGGCGGCTGAGACGAGGACGGTCCTAGTATCTGGTGGCTATGCTCATCCTCCACTCGGCATTTGCCGTGGCAAGAAATGTCGAAAATATTGGAAATTTGACGTGAGCATGGCTTTCATCGTCCACTCCCTCTCCCGCGCCCTCAGACCGTCCAATCTCTCCGCAACATGCTCAAACGTGCTAGAACACAAGTACAGCACCGCAGCAGCCAGTCTGCCCCGCAGGAACTGGCGCACCGCACTCTACGCCGCACCCCAGCCGCTCAGCCCCGCGGAGCAGGCCCCATCCGTCAGTGTCACCGACGAGGACGATGACGAGCGCACCAAACGCGCCTCCGAGAACTTCCCGCCCGCGCGCGACCCCACGCCCAAGACCTGGGCCGCGCACCGCGCCGCGCTGCGCGAGCAGTTCCCCGCCGGCTGGCGGCCGCCGCGCAAGCTCAGCCGCGACGCGATGGACGGGCTGCGCTCGCTGCACGCGCTCGATCCTGACACGTTCACGACGCCCGTGCTCGCGACGAAGTTCCGCGTGAGCCCCGAGGCCGTGCGGCGCATCCTCCGCAGCCGGTGGACGCCCTCGAAGGACGAGCGCGCGCGCATGCTGGAGCGCGAGCGCCAGAATAGGGACGAGTGGATTAAGGCGCAGCGCACGAAGGAAAGGCTTACGCTTTTGGAGCAGGGGAGGGGTCAGAAGCCGGGGCGGAAGGGCGGCAAGAGGGGACGCGGCGGGGACCGCCTCACGTTGCAGTAGTTGTAGGCTGGATTTGTGCATTGCGTTGCTCAGGTGAGATTTTTCAGCACGCTCTGATTAATATGGCGTGGTGTTTTTGATATTGAATGAAGACTCTTTGACAGCCCCGTGGTTCGAGGACACGCAGGCGGCTACGCCATGCCAGGATGACGCCGGCTGAGATTATAGCTTCGGATACTCCTCTTGGATAATTAATCCGTACAGTCTGTATAATATAGCTCAGCACTAATCAATACCCCCCTCATCCGTCCCGGCGCCTCCATCAAGGATGTACGAAAGCAGCTTCGCAAAAGGCATGCTCGAAGGTAACACACCGCAACGCTTCCTCAGCCTCTCGTCCGCTCCTGTCACGGCTCTGCCTCGCCTTGAAGGTTAACTGACAGAAAGACTCTTGGCTCTGCTGCGCAGGAACGGTCGATGACGTCCAGATGTGCACTGTGAGACACTGCCCTATCTTGTCAGAACATACCTGGCAGACACCGTACCCATTGTCCCGTACGATCTCGCGGGCATGAAGAACTTTTGCACAGGGTATAGATATGAATAGATAGCAGGGGTAGCATACATAGTGGTAGAGTAGTCATCCGGTGAGTTATGGACCGATAGTCAAATATTGTACTGGATAGAAGCAATAGTCTAATAAGAATGAAAAAACCCGACGTGTCAAACAATCCATATTAATGTGGTGAACGAAATGCGGGATAGAAGGCTAGGCTGGATATCAAAGCAAAGCGTCCTCGCGCCGCTTATAGTCCAGAAAAAACGAGCCGTTAGCAGGTTTACACGCCAGCGTGTCGTTCCAATTCGGCTGCGGATGCGGGTCCGCGGGCGAGCCCCCGCGTCCACGACGCGGAACTCGAAACTCAGCAGGAACATCGCCGCGATGAGCTTCATCTCCAGCTTCGCCAGGCGCGTCCCGAGGCAATTCACGCGGCTGCACACAAATCAGCCGCTGCAACCCACAATCACCAAGATCGATTAAAACGCACCGCCGCCCCAGCCGACGAACCCAAAGTCGTCCTTCTGCACGGGCCGCGCGGGGTCGAACGTGAGCGGGTCGGGGTACAGCTGCCGGGTTGAGGTGCACGTCGCTGAAGGGGTATATCGCGAACGCGCCCGTCGGGAGCGTCTTCCCGCCGATGGTGATCGGCGGGCCCTGGTTGCGCCGCATTGCGACGTGCGGCTGCGCCGTGCGGAGCGTCTCGCGGATGAGCGCGTCGAGGACGGGCGCGGAGGATTCCCAGGCGGTGAGCGGTATGGAGGAGAGGAGGGATGCGGTGTTTGGGGTGGGGATGGAGGTGTTCGGGTATGAGTGGGAGGCGAGGAGATTTTGGACTTCGGCGCGGGCTTTGGTTCTCCATTCTGGATGGCATCCGAGGAAGGTGATTAACCACGAAGCTGAGCAAAGGCGGCAACCGTTAGAAATGTATGGAGGAAAATGGGCAAATGCTTACCGGTGGTTCCGGTAGAACGGGCTCCAGCAATGAGCAAGCCCATGATGAACTACAGACACGATCAGACAACCAATATGCAACGGCGAAAAAAAAAATACTCACGCCAACAATCATAAAGCGATCCGCCTCAGAGTCTAAGAGCATCTGGAGAGTGTCATTGTGCGCCACCCCGCTCTTTTCCCTGCACTCGATCTTCGACACGACCAAATCATAAATCTGCTTCGTCGCACGCAGCTTCATGAGCATCGCCGGGCTCGGGAACCACGGAAAAAGCACGGTCGCGGCAGTCGTCCCACGGTCGACCTTGTCGTACAGCCCCTGCAGCCGCTGCACGACGGCAGGATCATTCGCAATCTCCGCACACGTCAAGCAGCGCACGCTCAGCTGGAACACAAGCTGCCCACAAATCAAATCAGCTGCGAACCGCCGCCTCGAACCAGGGCGACATACCCCATAGACCGTATCGAACGGCTCCAAGCGCCTGCGCTGCCCCAGGAGTCCATCGTGCGCCGACAATCCTCCAAGATTTGCGGGATGACTGCCCGAGCCACGCCCGAGGTGTAAGTGCAGTTCTGATGCGCGGCACGGACAAGTACTCACGCTCTGTCAGCCGCTCGTGCCTCTGCACGGTCGCGAGGCGCTTGTATATCTGCGCTATCCGCCGCTGGCGGAGATCGGCCGTGACGCCCTGGACAAACGGCAGCTGTGGGCGCAATGTGCAATGGGTCAGTTTATGGACCGGGGCATTAAAAGCGCGCGCCGTACCGCGCCCGACAGGACTCGGAATCCCTCCTGCAGGTCCAGATGCTTCGCGTTGAAGAAGTCCTTGCGTCCGCGCTCGCCTGAGACAACCATGACCGAGTTCTGTTCGACATTTCGGGACCGTGAGATTCGGCGTCAGGCGCGCAAAAGAAGCAACGTACGGTCAGCAGCCGGAAGCGGAAAATAGGCTGCCTGGTGGCATGGAAGCCCGCATTGAGAAAATCAAAGCGCTGTCGGAAGAAGGGCGCGATGGTGAATGGAAGGCGTCCGGGCAGAAGGGGGCTTCGTCCCCATCGCCGCCGCCACCGCCTCGCAGAAGTGAGACGAGGTGCGCAAGGAATGCGAGTGCCCCGCATAGGTAAACTGCGTTCCAGCTGGTGCAGATATCCATGATGAGCTCGAGGGGAAGAGGGAAGCTGGTGGAGGACATTTTCTACGAGCCTGGGGTGCGCCGTGTAGTGATGTGTGGATATCCTAAGGGGGTGCTCCGATGAGTATTTATGCAAATCCGCAAAGACATACTGAAGAGGCACAGGTACAAACGTCCAATGAGAGTCAGGTTGCTAGGTACGCAGAGCTAAAATTGATGCGATATGCACGATACCGCCGGTCAGGGAGTTCAGATAGAATGCAGTACGAGACCATCCAGGACAAAAGATAGAGATCGAGATATAGCCATGGCTTCATGGCTCCGGGCCCCGTAGCTCGGACACATTCCCTCCGAGCCAAATAGCCTGGCGTTCTCTGAGATACGACGTGACGCGCAGACACTGCGAAGACCGAGGAACTTCCCGCTGCAGGCGCACCATCGGTTCCGTCGGACATGCCGTTATCCAGCGCTGGGCACGTGATGGCGTACTTCGCAGAAAGAAGCCTCGAACGTCAGCATCCTGACGCCTCCGTCGGCCCTCGAGATCCCTTTGCATTATTGATGTCTGCGAACCATCCACGTCCTGGCGGAGAGAAGGATCCGAGTCGGAGCACGGGCCGACGGAGACCGACGGCGGCGGAGCGCGAAACGGAGCGTACATTTTGAATTCAAGCTCCGCGAGCCTGCCCCGACGTCCTCGGACAGCTCGGCATCGCGCATTTGATTGGTCCTTTGCACGGTGGCGGCCAAGAAAAACATATCGGATTTGTGGATGTCTCCAGATGACCCCGATAGCTGCACTTTGAACGCAACGCAAGTGGATTCGCTGAGACCTCATTTCCAGTGAGAATGAGAACTTGTATGCTGGCTTGCGAGAACGGTGAAACTCACTTGGCACCGACCCACCACCGTAAATACCCGATGTGCTCCATAAGATCTGTCATAACCACACTGTCCGGAGTAATCCAAGGATGCGGAATCTTGGAATTCCGGATGAGAGATATGATGCCACGTCTGTCGTATCAGGCCTCAGTCGACTATGCAGACCTTATGCGTTTCAGAGACGGGCCGGCTGCCTTTTGAAAATAGATAGACCGCTCACATAAAGGATACGGCGAACATTACAGTCTCGAACGAGGTATATATGCCTGTATTCGGGGCCTCGGAAAGAATTATTGCAGAGCGCTGAGAATGGCAAAAGATTCAGATAGGCATTGAAACTCTTTTAGAAATGAATAGACCGCTCACATCGATAGCGGGTCCTTCGACTATCAACCCTGAGCACAATCATGCGGACGTGCATGGAATCGGGGCCTCGAGTCGAAGGATTGGCAGGACCTGTTTCACGGACTGACGCCATGTCATCAACTCCTGTAAAAGATACCATCCACGACAACTGTTGACGAACATAGGAATCTCAAAAGCGGGCCACGCGCGCCCTCCTTTCGGGTGGAGGATCCAGTCGTGCTAGCGAGGACACAACGACAGTAGGCCATCGGCCTCGGCGCTACAAGACGATGACGGCTGATCAGTGCGTTCGAAGGGGGTCCAAGTTCTAGATAGACAATGGTATGTGAACAACATGTGTATAACACGGCACTTCTATTCTACTCCTCCACGAGAAGACGCGGCTGAAACGTGAATATAGTCCTACGGCATCGCAAAACGTCAAACAAAACAAACGAGCCGAGCTCGACAAATACCGCGGACTCACCTCTAACCATCCTGTCAGACAGCCGGGCATATCCCAATACGTCTATGCCAGTGATGGAACGCGCTGAGTATGCACGCGTAGTGCGACAGCGCGGCCCCAACAACGAAGAAGTGGAATATCTGGTGCGACGCAAAGAAGTAGTCGAACCGCCCCGGCACAAGGCGTTCCGGGATCCTGTTTGCGCTGCCATACCAAACAAGATGAACGGCGGGAATCTGTTAGGGTAAGGTAAGGGCGTACTAGATCAGGGCGCCGACGATATAGAGTGTCGCGGAGAGCAGGAGCCACAGGAAGCCCATCTCGCGGCAGAGCGTGAAGAAGCCGTGCGTGACGAGCGCGTGGGAGACGGGGAGCGCGCCGCTGAGGCCAGGGCGATGAAGACCTTCGTGCGGGCGCCGCGGTGCGTCGGTTTCGCGTACTCCGGGTTGAGCACGATGTATGCGGCACCTGAAATACGGTCAGAGCCCGTCCGCTTGGTGGGATGGAAGGCGGGACTGACCCAGTCCAAGTGCGGTTATAAGTGTGAGATAGCCGGTCCGGTATAATAGGCTCGCAGAAGAAGGCGTAGTATACGGCGGGGTAGGAGGACCCGACGATCATAACTAGAACGAGGATCCGTTAAGACGCGTCCAGCCTCGAGACGAGCACACTCACCGACTATGCCGGCATAGTCGAAGGCATGGCAACGGGCCGAAGTCTAGCATGCATTCGGACCAGTGTAATCGGGCTATATGCGCGTTTGAGACTCACCTCTGCTGAATGAGCCGTGCAGATGTGGAAGATCGCGCTGGAGAAGAAGCAGAATATGCCGCCGCAGAGGAAGATCGTAAACACGGCGTAGTCGTGCCATGAGACGCTGTCGTGCACGGACAGGTATGCGCCATTGAACGTGGCGAGGAAGAAGACGAACAAGAAGGCAGCCTCGAGGTGACTGTGTATATTGACTAGGGAAAGATATCAGATGTCAAGCGTTTCAACACCCACGAAGGGGATGATAGAAAATCACCTGTCTCATTGTGCAGATCTATCGGCAGATTGGCAATTAGAATGAGATGCAGATCAGTTATGCGGGGGAGGGACTGGGCTTACAACTAAACGCGGACAGCCCGCAGGCGGTCCAGCTCCGCAACTCTCTGCATCCCAAACATGCTCATAAGTCCGACGCTAATACTAAAATGTCGATGAGACCCACCGTCTATAGCCGTTCAAAATATACTCATTGTCCCTCATCCACGCAGGAATCTCAGACCAATGGATCGTCAAGCTCTTCTTCGGGGTCTCCGCGCATCCATTGCCGTTGTAGAGCAGCGGCTCTGCTCCTGGCTCGGGGTATGTCGTCTACGCGAGCCGTCGGGCATTGTCTATGGGGCTGTCTATGGTGGTTTAGGAGGTTGGGGCGCTGAGGCGCAGGCCCGGAGAGACTGAGGACTTTAAAGAGCGGGCGGAGGCTGAGCAGGCTCCAAGCTAATTCTCCTGCGGCGCGCGTCGCGCGCGATCGAAATCACACGCCAGATGCGGTCACGTTTTGCGCCAAATCTTGGGGTGAGCCCCGACCACCCCAATCCCCCCAGTCTTCTGCTGTTTCGTCCGTAAGTGATTCTGAAGTCCTCCGTGAAGATGCATAGATGCAATCCGAAAAATACACATGATGGTAAGTTACAATTACAACACTTATAAATACTTCTACAATAATAATGTACATACAACGAGGCGTGAACTCCGCGCACGCCCGTCTGATGATAGCGATGTGAAGCCACTCGTCCAAACAATCATGAGACATAGACCTTGTTGAGTTGCGAGATATGCGCTTCCTCGCCGGATCGGGGACACTTGACCATGCCGTTGTTCTTCGCAGCCATATCTTCCAAAGCCTGGCAGCAACAACAGTGAGCATAAACACAACAGCAGAATCAGGCAAAGGCAGCGACGCGCCTCCTTGGCGTAGACGTATCCGTTCGGGAACGCCATCGGTGGGTTGTCCTCGTGCATGATCTTGCCGCTCATGCGGCACACGATCGTCGAGTTGACGTGGTGGCTGTACGGCACTTCCTCCGCGAGCTTGCCGATGAACTTGTCGCACACGGGGCAGTCAACATTGCGCGTGCTCTGGTCGTGGTCGAAGCAGGCAGGGAGTTTCAGGGATGAGAGGCCGCCGTAGAGCGCGAGATGCAGAAGGGGCTCGGAGGGGAGCGTGTTGAGATTGAAGATGGCGAGGCGGAAGGATTTGATGAGAGTCGTCCAGCGGGCGGGGTCGTACAAGGCGCTGTTGATGCAACCAATCAGAGATGGAGAAAAGACCCGGTGTTATCAACGCACTTTGTATGGCCCGCAGGCGGTTGTGGGTGGGAATGCGAGGAGGGCAGAGGCTTGTTGGATCTGTGCGAGGTGTGTCTCTTGCCATGGGACGAGGTGTTTTTTGGAGTAGGCCATGGCGTCTTGAGCTTCACGTGCGCGAGCAAGTTCGATGTATTCTTGCAATCGAAGATCAAACTCAAGTGTGCTCTGCGGCGAGATTGGTTTGAATTGTGCTGGCATCACGGTCTAGTATGCACCACCTTCAGTTTACGGAGGACTGTCTTGTTCTCGCTACACCACGCAAGAGCCTCCGTGCAACTGTGCCGTTTCAGAGCATCCTCGATTCGACGTATGTCCATGAACAAGTCGATATCGACCAGGGCCTGTCACATCTTCAGGTCGGTACGCCAAAACAGAGTGGGAACAGCATAGCGAACCTCAAGCCCCTTTTCTTCCGCTATCTTTCGTGCTGTCTTCTCCTTGCCGTGCCTGAGAGCCCAGTCGACGAGCCATCTGTCAAGCCGCGTATCTGCCCACCGCACGAATTCCGGATCGGAAGCGCTCTGTTGCTCGTCCACAGCATTGAGATGATGCAGACGCTCGCGCATGATATCCTGGAGCCTGCTGACCTGGGCCATCCTGGAGATCAGACAGCTGGGAACGGGGATGTCGATCATTGATGACTGTTGATGCGAAGAGGAAGAGCTCGACTTACCTTGCGCTTCAATGTCTCTACTCGCCCAATCATGGTCTCTATCGATTTGATTGGGTCCTGCGGATCCGATATGCCGCTCTGGGTGCGTTTGGCAAGATCATTGGAGATGGATTGGACGGCGCCCAGCTCGCGTTCAATGTTCTTCTGGGATGTGCGGAACACTTTCCGGTAGTTCTCGTAGGGGACCTGATGCAGAACATGTTTCAGGTGTGTGAAATGAAGGTGAATGCAGACGACTCACCCTGGCAAAGGGCTGCTCGAAGAGCATGATGCCCTCCATGTTGAGCCTGTTGGTGCTCATGGTTGTGGAGAGAGCGATAGCCGGAGCGTCGCGTGAGTGTGGGCGCAAACGGTAAGCGGGCGTCTAGAGCCATCAGCGCCTCAATCAGCACGAACACACCGCACCACCGTCTTCCTCTTTTCTTGTTTTCTTCTTCTTTCTTGTCTTCATGCATCATGTCGTCGCCGTATTACCAGCAGACACGTCAAGACTACGACTACAATACCCAGGACCCTAGACAATACGAGCAGTCTCAGCCTCATGTCTATACCCAACAGCAACCTTACCCATCTTCATCGTTCCCGACTCCCCAGAACATCCCGCCTCCCCCACCTCTTCCAGGCTCGTCTTACGCATTTATACCACCTTCAGCACATCCTATATCTGCCCCGACGCCGCAATACCCTTATTATTTTAACCCAGCATCGCCGGGAGCTCCCACCAGTCCAAATGGAGCCGGTCCCGGTCCGTTTCGTAGGCCTCTACCCACCCCGGGTGCACCTGGCCAAATGACGATGATCCGTTCGCCGTTGCCTACCCCAGGCCCGACACCAGGGCCTAGCAAATTGCCCCAGCCCACGCAGCCCATGCCCGTCGCGGGTCCATCCAAAATTCCAGCTGTTCCTGCCACATCGAGCTCTCCGGTTCAGTCACCCATCTCACCCGGACACAGTCCTAGAAGGCCACTTCCCATTCCATTGCCTCGTTCACCCAACGGCGTGTTTCCTGAGAATGGCACACGCAGCCCTAGCCCTGTTCGAAACCCGACGTCACCCTCCCAGGAGGCTTCGCCTGCGTCACCCACCAAATTTGTCCCATACTGGAAACGCAATCTGCCTTCTCCCAATGGTGGGTCGGACGCAGCCGTAGCAGGTCCTTCCAGTATATCAGCGACGATCGCAGGCAATATCGGCCGGAGTAGCGGCTCGCAGCCCGTAGCATCCGGAAGCCGAAGTAAAAGCGTGGATAACGGCCGGCCACTGCCCCCGTCGCCCGCGGTTTCTCGGCCGTCTCGAATGAGAGAGAAGCAGCCCGTCGCAGGCCCTTCAACTTTCCGGTCTGCTTTCCAGGACGAGCAGCCCGTCGCTGGGCCCTCTAATTCGTCTCCACGCTCGCCCAAGGTCATAAATGGCTACGCGTCGATGTCGGAACAGCCTGCACCGGGACCGTCTAAGATCCACGTCGCGTCGCCGACGCCCATGTCGCCCAGGAAACCGTACGCGCCAGACCGTGCACCGTCGCCGTCGCGCTCGGACACGGATGATACCAACTCGCGGACCCCGAGTCCCCAGTACGGCATCCGCGACCTCCCGGCTAAATCTCGCTCGATCATCAATCACAACAAGGCGCGCCATATGCGCGAATCAGCCTCAACCGAGCACGACGGCCCCAACGAGCCTGTCCGCGGCCGTCCTGGACGTTCGTCGACGCTTCCCCAGCCGCCTGCGGCCCCGGTGTTGTCGTCTCCCGTGTCGCGCCAACGCTCGGGCCATCGCCCCACGCAGTCGGTCACGCTGCGCGCGACCGCCGTGTTCTCTGCCGTTCCGGCGGCGAGCACCCGCAAGACGGCAGGCTCCACTCCGGTGTCCCCATCGGGTTGGCCTGCAGGTCTTCCGCCCTACCGCGCGCACCCGCCTCGCCGTACACCAAGCAGTACGCGGTGCCGCACGTGATGAATAACCGACGCGAGTACGTCAATCTCGATGAGCCGCCGCCGCCGTCGTTGCGCCGATCGCCGTCGCCGTCGTCATCTCCGCGCACGGCGGCAGCATCGCCTAGAGTGCCGAACTTTCGTTCGTCCCAGCCGACTGTGACGGCTCCGCCTCTGCCGCCTCGCAAGGGCAGTGCGTCCAACCCTCCGTCTCCAAAGAAATTCACGAATACCCTGCCGAATGTGCCATCGCTGCCCCAGCGGCGCGACAATACCAGCGGGACCTCCAGAGGCGGCCGCTTCGCCTCGCCTGAGCGCAGACAAGCACCTACATCGGCCCCGGTGGCGAAGCCCTTTAGCTCCCAGAACCGCAGCCAGTCTTCCTTCGTGCAGCAGCGGCTCGACCACCGGCAGATCTCGCCGGAGCGCAAGCCGGAGCTGACCACGTCCGTCCCGAACATCACGTTCTCGCGCAACCCCGATTTCGACGACGACGACGACATCAACGACGCGTGGAGCGACGGCGGCGCGCCCATGATCGCCGTTTCCGCGCCGAGGAGCAGCCCGCGTCGCCCCAGATCACGTTCGCGCCGCCCATACCGAGCCCGATGGGCTTCGGCGGCAGCCCCTTCCCGATGCGCGGGGCGGGCACGCAGACGAAGCGCAAGGTGTCCGCGCCGAATTCGAACCCGGACGCGCGGGGGTCGCATTCGTCGCTGCCGTCGTCGACGGTGTCCACAGGGCGGTCGCACCCGCCGCCGTCGTCTGCGCGCCGCGGGGGCGGCATGGCGTGCGGCGGGTGCGGCGGCCCGATCGTGGGCCGCATCGTCAGCGCGATGGGCGTGCGCTGGCACCCTGGGTGTTTCCGCTGCTGCGTGTGCAACGACCTGCTCGAGTACATCAGCTCGTTCGAGCACGACGGCAAACCTACTGCCATCTCGACTATCACGAGGTGCGCCCTCTCTGCTGAGTCTCAGTCTCCGGAATGGCGTCTGACCTGTGTCTGTGCAGCTGTTCGCGCCGCGATGCTACCACTGCAAGACCGCGATCGTCGACGAGCGGTTCATCACGCTCGACGACCCCGAGCTCGGGAAGCGCACGTACCACGAGCAGCACTTCTTCTGCTCGGAGTGCGGCGAGCCGTTCCTGACGCCGTCGATCGACCGCCAGCCGGGCACGCGCGGCGGGCTCACGTTCACGGGCGACGGCGAGTTCGAGGACGACAATGTCGGCTTCACGGTGCACCGCGGGTACCCGTACTGCGAGGCGTGCCACGTGCGTCTGCGCTCGCCGAAGTGCGCGCGCTGCAAGCAGAGCATCCGCGGCGGGCAGCAGGCCGTCGATGCGCTCGGCGGGAAGTGGCATTGGGAGTGCTTTACGTGCACGGTGCGTGTCTCGTGGTCTGGAATGGGTGGAGGGGCTGATGATGGTCGGTGCTGTAGAGCTGTGAGAAGCCGTTTGAGGACCCGTCGTTCTTCCTGCGGGATAACAAGCCGTTCTGCGAGTCGTGCTTTAGCATCATCATCAAGAGCGAGCTGTAGCGGACATAGATCCGCTGCTCTATCATGCTCTCAGTCCGGCCCAAGTCTGTAAGTGCTGTTTACTCGTCGATGAATGAAAAAAGGCTCACGAAATACCAGTGATTTGAACATGGCGGCGGGATTAATTATTATGTATCCACGCTTTCAAGTTAATGTTTATAACAGTGTATTAGTTGTGCTGTCGACATCTGATTACATGCGCGGCATATAGTATACACACGCATTACTGAAATACTGATTGTTCTGTCATCGCACGACGGCGTGATGTGGGGCGGGTGTATCAAAGATGTGGATTGTCGTGGAAATAATTACCGTCCAGTGCAGCACCATAGTCCCAGCTCTCCTCGAGATGCCGGTGCAGGCCGTAGCGCTGCATAACATCCGCGACCCTCTGCTCGTCGTACTCCCCCGCCTGCAGCACCGGCGGACTCGGCACGGGCGGGAGCGTCTCAAACACGGCGCGCGCCGCGCGGACCTGCGCGAGGTAGACGTCGCGCGGCACGCGCGCGGGGAACTGCGGCTCCGCGGCGAGGATGCGCTCGATGGAGCCGTGCTCGCGCACGAAGCGCAGCGCGCGCTGCGGGCCGACGTTGCGGATGCGCTGCGTGAAGTCCGTGCCGAGCAGGAGGAGGAAGTCGAGGTAGCGCGCGCGCGAGAGGCCGAGCGCGGCGCGCACGTCTGCGCCGGAGATCGCGACGAGCGGCTCGCGCCGGCTCGTGATGTTGCGGAGCATGGGCGCGCCGTACGCGAGGACGTCCTGGGTGCTCGGCGGTCAGCGGGGCGCGGGCGGGCGGGGGTGGAGGGGCTTACGGTGTCTTCGGTGGCGACGTAGTCGGCGAGGCCGTGCAGGACGAGGGAGGATGCGAGTCCTTCGGCTTCGAAGCGCCCGGTTGATTCGAGGACTGGAGGCCCATCGCGTGTAGGATCAATTTGCTCTCGATGTATGTCTCTTCGGTCGGCGGGTGGCTGCGCCGGAAGTAGGACTGCACGAGGAACGTGCTTTTGTCCGCCATGGCGGCCAGGCTGGTCTCTAGTGCGTGGCAGGCTTCGTCTGCTACTGAGGATCCGGCAAATTCCTGCCAGAATTTTCCTTCTTCAAGCATGAGTTGATATTGCGACTTGGACATGGCGGCTTCGGTTTGTTGTTCGATGGCTAGTGGGGGAATAGTCGGTGCCGCGGAGGACGGGATGACGGCGGACAGTGGTGTTGGGGCCAGAACGTGGAGAGCGGATACACTCTGGCGATAATCTAGGTATAAATTTGAAAGGGAGGAAGGGAGATTCTTGACAGCGTTGACAGTTGGGAGTAACCTCTCGTCATCGGCAAGTTGTCGGGCGAAATTAAAAGAATCGAGACTAAGTTGGTCAAAGGCCATATCCTCTGATTCCCTAGGGAATGCATCAGACACAGATGTGGGTGTTGGGGAATAAGTGTCGGAGATGGAGACTTGCGAGGATAGCTCGGGTGTATCTGGAGCACCGGCGTTTTCATAAAGTATTTCGCGTAGTTCTTCATCGCTTAAGGTGAGATCATCTTCAGTCTCGTAGGAAAACGTAGTCAATGAGGCCACTGCTGGCTTGGGCTTGGGGCCTCAAAGCCGTTCAAATGGCCGGCCACATAGAGCGGCTCGGAGGGCACAGCGATTCCGTTAAGAATAAGTGAGCGCAGCGCCTGAGTTGCACACAGTCGTTCGCTGGCGTCCAGATGTCGACATGTGTGTAGAAGCCCGACAAGGCTGCTTAATCTTTGAAGCCTGCTGGTTTCAATTTCTCCTCGTACGCTGTCAAGGCGCCTAATCTGTCGTCTTCGTTCGACCTGGTCAAAGATGAGCCATGGCCCGTCCCATTCACAAAAGTCATACCTCCTCGCTTTTGGCCTGAACGCGCTCTTTTCCATCAAATACGCAGATGGAGCGCACGTCGTTCTCTTTTAATTCCCGCGCTAGACGGTACCATCCTAATATATGCCGGTAAGGATGAGGTGCAGGGGCGTAGTGGAGCCGCTGCGTGATGAGCGTTCCATCGCTAGGAGAGCTGCCAGTCAATATAGTCGAAATTGCAGGCGCACTGGACCCACATGACTATGGTTTTACCATTCAGGTTCTCTGAGGCGATCTGGCAGCTTCTTGATGACCTGGGACTGATGGCATTCTGAGCGCGACGCGACATTGTAGAGAACGGAAGAGCATACATCGTTTTCTGGAGGAACGGCGCGAGGCCCAGGACTCCCATAAGCCAGGAATCTTCCTCCCGCCGTTCACAATAGCTTCACAGGTTGTGAGGCAGTTTGACTTGTAGAATGTTCGCAATGGTTTCACGCCCGTCGCGTCTTACGGTCGCGAGTCCGTTTCGTGAATTGGCTCCTGCCCGATTCGTGTTGCATTCGAAGTCCGCCACAGCCACGCGCGACTTCCACGTCGTCGACAACGTCCGCGCCGTAACCCACCTTCCATACATTCCCTGCTAATACGCGTCCTGAGGCTCGTATAGACGACACAGATTCCGTGGGCGACCGTCAAGATACCGTACATTCATAGCCGACATTGCCCACATCATCCACCATGTCGGTGATGCTCACGAAGTTTGAGTCCAAGAGCAACCGAGTAAAGGGTATGTGATCAGCTGCTATTAACCAGGTTTTGTGGAATTGATGGTATCATCGTCTTAGGACTCGCTTTTCATCCGACTCAGCCTCTACTCGCCGCCTCATTGCACAATGGAAGTGTACAATTATGGAATTATCGCATGGGCGTGTTGGTAGATAGATTCGAGGAGCATGAGGGTGCGTCTCAAACTGCTACTTTGGGTAGTATTCTTTAACGTCATTCAGGCCCTGTCCGTGGCGTCGCCATTCATCCTAGTCGTCCCCTGCTGGTTACGGGAGGTGACGACTATAAAATCAAAGTCTGGGGTGAGCATCTGCACGCCCATTATGTCTGGCACATCTCTTGACGCGTCACAGATCTCAAACCGCAAAGCCGAAGATGCTTGTTTACTTTGCATGGGCATCTCGATTACATCCGCACTGTCCAATTCCACCATGAAATGCCATGGATTGTGAGTCCAGCACTGTATCTCTCCGTTCCCTCCTACATTTCATGAACATCCGCTCGCTCTATATAGATCTCGTGTTCCGACGACCAGACCATTCGTATATGGAATAGCACTTCGCGTAACTGCATCGCCATCCTCACCGGCCACTCGCACTACGTCATGTCGGCGTTCTTCCATCCAAAGGAGGACCTTGTAGTTTCTGCTTCGATGGACCAGACTGTCCGCGTCTGGGATATCTCTGGGCTGCGCAAGAGCACCCCGAACACGGCCCCAGGCACTTTTGACACCTTCGATACATTCTCCACCGTGAAGTACGTGCTGGAAGGCCATGATCGCGGAGTGAACTACGCCGTCTTCCATCCCACGCTTCCCCTCATCCTGTCCGCCGGTGATGATCGGCAAATCAAGCTTTGGAGGATGAGCGAGACGAAGGCTTGGGAGGTTGATGCGTGCAGGGTCACTTCAACAACGTCTCAAGCGCACTGTTTCACCCGAAGCACGAGCTGATTGTCTCATGTGGAGAGGACAAGACTGTCCGCGTATGGGATTTGGCGAAGAGGTCTGCCGTCCAAACGTTCCGCAGGGAACACGACCGGTTCTGGGTTCTGGCTGCTCATCCGGAACTCAATCTGTTCGCTGCTGGTACGTGTGTCCGCGCATAGATACGTATTCCAAAATAACAGAAGCCAGGTCACGACAACGGTCTGATCGTCTTCAAGCTTGAGCGCGAAAGGCCCGCGTTTGCCCTGCATGGCGACACCGTCTACTACGTCCGCGATAAATATGTCCGTTCATATGACATCAACACCGGTGCGGACGTCGGCCTCCTTAGCGTGCGCAAATTTGGCAGTCCGTATGTCCCCCCGCGGACACTCAGCTTCAATCCCGCGGAGCCCGCCGTCATCCTGACGATCTCGTCCGATAATGGCATGTACGAGCTCGCCAATCTTCCCAAAGACGCTGTGGGCGAAGTGAAGGATTCGTCTGTCGATGGCAAGAGGGGTACCGGCCAAGCTGCGATCTTCGTCGCGAGAAACAGGTTTGCAGTCCTCAACAAGGCGACGCAGCTCATCGAGGTCCGCGATCTCTCGAACTCCGTCGTCAAGTCCATCAAGCCGCCTGTGCAGACAAATGAGATTTTCTATGGAGGAACCGCCAGCCTGATTCTCAGTTCGACGAGCTCCGTCGTGCTTATGATATTCAGCAGGGGAAGACCATCGCGGAGATCAACAGTCCTCCGGTTAAATACGTTGTGTGGAGCGCAGACGGTGCTCAGGTCGCTCTGTTGAGCAAGCACAGTGCGTAATGCTCGTCCGCAGTGATGAATTTCTTTCACATAAGAATGACATTGCTGACGCGTTCCAAAGCTATAACCATCGCGAACAAGACCTTCTCCCAGAACACGCTCATCCACGAGACCATCCGCATCAAATCTGGTGCATGGGACGATGCTGGCGTGTTTGTCTACTCGACTTTGAACCACGTCAAATACTGTTTGCCGCAGGGGTACGTGAAAAAGTTCGATTTTTTTCTATTGAACCATCAGCTTCACCCCTCTCACAGCGACCATGGCGTCATCTGCACGCTTGATAACCCTGTTTACTTGACCGGGTCAAAGGCAAGATCGTGCATTGTCTGGACCGTTCAGCTCGCCCGCGCACCATCACCGATCGACCCGACCGAGTACCGCTTCAAGCTCGCTCTGATCCGGAATAACTACGAGGAAGTATTGTATCTCATCCGGACGTCGAATCTGCTTGGACAGAGCATTATTGCGTATCTGCAACAGAAGGGCTTCCCTGAGGTATACACATACGAACTTGATTGATGAACGTTGTTGCTGATTTGTGGACAGATCGCATTGCATTTCGTTGAAGACAAGAACACTCGATTCGACCTGGCCATCGAGTGCGGAAATCTCGATGTCGCGATGGAGACTGCGAAAGCCATCGACAGGCCAGAGTGCTGGAATCGTCTGGCACAGCAGGCGCTCAAGCAGGGTAACCACAAGGTCAGTTTATGCTCTCGCGAGCGCACGTTTAGGATTGACACTCTGTATGCCGCAGATCGTGGAGAAGGCGTATCAGCAGGTCAAAAACTTGACCGTCTGTCCTTCCTGTACCTTGCAACGGGCAGCGCCCCAAGCTGTCGAAGATGCAGAAAATTGCGGACGCGCGGGGCGATCCCATGTCGCGATTCCACAATGCACTATATGCGGGCGACATCGCGGGTCGTATCGCTATCCTGCGGGAGGTCGGCATGTGTGCGTATCGTTACTTTCACGCATATATGCGAACTTGTTGACATGGAACCGACTTTCAGACCCATTGGCCTACCTCACTGCCAAGACAAACGGCCTGGAAGAGCTGGCAGCTGAAATTCTTCGAGGATGCAGGGCTGAACGAGGCCGATATGGACGACGTCCCAGACTTCGGGCGTGCGACGCTGAAGCCGCCCCCGGTCGTGACCGATACCTCTGAGCTGAACTGGCCGTCAATAACAGGCGGCGAGAGCTTCTTCGATCGGGCATTGGCCAATGGCAACCTAGAGGCTGGCGCCGCCGAGCCCTACATGAACGGCAACCACAACGCAGCGGCCTCAGCAGCGTTGGACGACTGGGCCAAAGACGAGGAGGAGGAGGACCTCGCTGCCGACGAGGATGGGTGGGATCTTGACGGCGGAGAGGCGCACGCCGAGGAAGAGGGCTTGGAGGAAGCAGCGCCGGAGGAAGAGGAGGACCTTGGGGCCGGTGCGACGCCCGGCGTGAGCGAGACGGAGATCTGGACGCGCAACTCGCCGTTCGCGGGCGACCACGTCGCGGCGGGCTCGTTCGACACGGCGATGCAGCTGCTGAACCGCCAGCTCGGCGTCGTCAACTTTGCGTTGCTCCGTCCGCTATTCCTCTGTGTACCGCTCTGCGCATGTGTATCTGTCGCCGCTCGCATCGCTCCCGCCTCTGGAACTGCATCTGCATCGCAATCCGGGAGAGTCGTCGCTGTCGCGGGTGCTCCCTGTTCAGGTCGTGACGCTGAAGCAGGTCCGTGCGGAGCTGACGGAGGGCTTTCCGCGCCATGTCGGGGAACAAGCTGCCCGAGGCACAGGAAGTGTTCCGCTCGGTGCTGAAGTCGCTTCTGTTTGTTGTAGTTTCATCAGACAGCGAGGCCAAAGACGTGAGTCTTCCAGCGACCATTGAAAGGTCCTTCTCAGGCTGACATGCTTTGTAGTGGAGAGACACGGTCACCACGACGCGCGAATACCTCCTTGGTGTGTCCTTGGAGCTCGAACGCCGCAGACTCGAGACGGAGGAGCCCGACAACGTGCGCCGCGGCCTGGAGCTCGCCGCATACTTCACGCACTGCAAGCTGCAGCCCCCGCACATGCAGATCGCGCTGCGCCGGGCGATGCAGGTGTTCTCCAAGGCGAACAACTCCGCCTCGACCGCGAAGTTCGCGCGCCGCCTGCTCGAGCTCAACCCAGATCCCAAAATCGCCGCCCAGGTGCGCTGACTTCATTCGCGCGCATTCACCAGCTGACGAGGTCTCGTGCAGGCGCGCCAGCGGATCGCGGCGGGCGACCGCAACCCGCGGGACGCGGTCGAGATCGCGTACGACGAGTTCACCGAGTTCGAGATCTGCGCGGCGAGCTACACGCCGATCTACAAGGGCGCGCCGTCCGTGCGCGACCCGTACACGGACGCGGCGTTCCTGCCCGAGTTCAAGGGCACGCTCGACCCGCTCACGCGCCTCACTGAGATCGGCGCGGCCGCGACGGGCCTGCCGGCGCCGCGGTAGGCAAAAATGTGTTTGTGAGGATAGGCTTTGGAACGACTGGATGCGGACGATTTGTCGGTCGATGTAAAAATTCGAATGATGTTTATTTTATTTTGTGTTCTGTGGGGCGTGTGTTGGTGGTTGGCTTAGCGTTTTCTGGTCGGTGTGGGTACGTGTTTCTGGTAATCGCGTTACTGATTTTCACGAGCGAGGGAAGAGGAGGAGGGTCATGTGACATTTTTGACAGGTCACGGTGCGAGACTTTCGAGACGCGTTCTCGCTCGCTCGCTCGTTCCTTCCCCCCGACGCAGCGCATACAAGCATACCTTTCACCTCACGCAGCAACATTCAATGGCCTCGATTCCTTCCTCTGACCCTCCGGAGGTGTCGCCAACTCAGTCCGACGACTCGAGGCAGCCCTCCCTCGATCCGCAGACGGCAGCCATGCTGGGCGTGGGCGGAAGCCAATCAAGGAATATGAAATCTGCCATGGACATCGTCTCTGGCTCCTTCCCGCCTTTCGACAACCGGACCAAGATCATCGAGCCGTTCCAGGCGGAGCAAACGCGCGACGCCGTCTTTCGGAAAGGTGGGTATATGCGTGTTCTGATCTGGCGTCGCGCATAATTTGGTGTATCCTGGTCGCAGACGTGAACCACGCGCTCCTCGTGGCTATAGTGAAGACGCAGTGCTGGCTGTTGGCGCAGACCGGGCAGGAGAACGATAAGGCGGTGGCGTCGCTCGAGCAGGGGATGGCGGAAGTCATGAGAAAGAGAAAGAACAAGGCAGGTGTTCCGAGTCAGCGTCGTCCTCTTCCATCCGTCGCGGTCTTGCTTTGGTAGGCGGCGTACCTTTACGGCGTTCTGCTTCTTTTTATTTTCCGCGTGGTCTTTTCTGCGCTGGAGCTGACGTACTGTTTGAAGAGGAAACACGCGAGCAGGTTGCAAGCTTTGTTACCAAGATGCGTGCTGCGATTTCGGCGTTGGGAGGCCTCTTCTAGTAATCTTTTCTCGGCATAGACATAATCAGTTTGTTCTGTCTCGTTGCAACTGTTGTAGTATTCGTTTGTAAAGTGTTTGTGACTTTGCTTCAATTGCTGCTCTGTTGATGCGATACCGAAAAAGGCAATTAGTGTAACGCGATGCGACGGAGGCGTTGCAGCAGCGGAAGCATATCGCGCCCACAACTTATACCCCGACAACGTCTCTGCTCCAGCTGGCCTTGTCTTTTACCATATACCACTGTTGTACTCCCTTCTAATACCAGCTCACAGCTGTCTGATCCCAAGAACCTGGATCGCAGACCCATACCACCATGAGCAGCAATGCTCACCACTGCTCCTTCGTCCTCCTGGCCGAGTTTGACATTGATCGGGGCGCCCAGCTCACCTACCAGTTCCCCCAGCCTCTGGGCACCGACGAAGGGTACGTCGTGCGCCCGTCTGCATTTACGTGTTTTCTCACATTCATTCGCCGTGTCCCCGTGATGGCAGGCTGCTCGCCAACCTGATGCTCCCCGATGGCGCTGAGAAGCAGCTCGAGGACTGGACCATCTTCTTTCTCAATCAGACCCCGTTCAACACGATAGCGCCTGTGCTGGCCCTGGAGAGCGATGGAGAGGGCCGGGATGTGGAGGGCCAGGACGTGAACAGGTCCGAGCTGCTTTATGTGCTCAACCTCGTGCGGACGAAGCACGACAAGACTGTCCGAAGGTACGTGTTAATCCGGTCTCTCGAAGCTCTGATTCGATGGATACTACTATCTAGAGGTGCCGTCGTGAAGGCTATGGCCATATGCACGCGACATCCGTTCGTCGAGATATTCAAGGTATGTCTCCACCCCCATCATTGCCCACACGGAGGACTTTTCTTCATGAATAAAGTGAAAAGTACGGTGGCAGCTAAACCACATTTCTCACATTTTCTTCATGAGAAAAGTTCTGCTGTACAGGCGGTGATATATGATCAGGGTTTCACCATACATCCACAGCCCGTCCTGCTTCTTGCTCTGGACGACTACTTCAACCCCATCCCAAGACTGCCTCGCACGGCTCTTCGACGCCATCAATGCCATGGACATCTCGGCCGCGCCCGTCCTCACGCGATATGAGAAGCTCATCATGCGCCATTCGGAGCGCAAGGATATCTTTGCAGAAAGTTCCTCCCACCTCGTCCGTCGCCCGACGCATCGACCCCGGCCCACGGGCCCACCGCAACACCGCGTCCAACGGCTCGCACTCCAGCTTCGAGGAAGGCATCATCCAGCGCACCAAGGACCGCCCGAGCACCGAGACGACGCACAGCCGCCAGACGGTCCACGGCGCACAGCCCGCGCACTACTCGCCCTCGGAGAACTCGTTCTCGCTCGGTGGGAGCGCAGTCTGGGTTGGGGACGAGAGCGGACTGCTCGAGCACGCCGCGCCCACGGCGGCGAGCAGCAACGGCAGCAGCGGCGACGCGCGGCCGCCGCTCGACGGACGCGTCGTCGTCCACGTCGTCCCATGGCCAGCATATTCCCGCGTGGCGGCGAGCATGGTTATGGCGGCGCGACGACGCCGATGAATCCGCATGCGGGCTCATCGGATCCTCATTTGCGGGGCGCGGGAATGATGAAGGACACGCATTTTTATCAGACGTCCATTGATTATAAGGGGCACCAGCTGCCCGATTAAGCTGCCGTTGTCGACGTTCCCCGAGGAGGTTGGCGATGTAGGTATTTTTTTTGAGAATTGGCTGTCGCCCTCAGCTGAACCATGCGCACGGTAGTACTCCCTCATTCAACTCATTCAGACCTTCTCGAATCCCGTTGCCACGATATCCGGACCTCTCCACCCTCATCTGCACACCAACGGCAGTCTCACACACCCCATCATTCTCCTGTTCAATGCCCTCGTCACCGGCAAACGTATCATCTTTCTGGGACACAACAGACCCGCGCGCGAGGTCTCGAGCTATGTCCTTTCCGCATGTGCTCTTGGCTCCGGCTGTGGAACGATCCTGCGCGGGTTTGTTGAGCGCGCATTCCCATACGCCAACCTGATCAACCGCGAAGAATGGGAGTCAATGTCCGTGCCCCGTTCTTTTCCATTCAACTCAGCCCGACCGTGTCCACGCAGCCCGGCGTACATCGCCGGCGTCACAAACCCCATCTTCGAATCGTCCGGCTCGTGGGACCTCCTATGCGACGTCGGCTCGGGGCGCATGCTCGTCTCGAAGGACATCCATCTCGCACACCCGCCGACGCTCGTGTCGGGCGCGCCGCCGCTGATCACGCGCACGGGCACGCTGCGCGCGGAGTCGTCGATCGGGAGCGAGGACGACGTCGGGCGCGTCCCCGGGCGCGAGAAGGAGCCGCCCGCGCCGAAGAGCGAGTTCGTCGCCAAGTCGGACAGCGCGGACAACGTGTTCATCGAGGACGTGCGCTCCCCTCCTTCCCCCTTCCTTCCTTGTCTGCGCGGCTGATGTGTGCTTGGCGTGGTTTGCAGATCATCGCGGCGATACATTACCACTTTGGCGAGGGCACGGTGCGCGCGCGCTTCACGGAGTACGTGCAGCGCTTCGTGCGGCTCGCGTCGCGATACGAAGAGGACGCGCTCGGGCAGACGACGATCGGCTTCCCGAGCGCGGTGTTCCATGAGGGCGGCGGCGATGCGCCGCAGCTCGGAAGCGGCGTCGTGTTCGCGGACGAGGTCGCCGGTGCGCGGGAGCTCGCGCTGAATGCGAGCCGCATCGAGGGCTGGCGCCGCACGGCGACGTACCACTATTTCCAAGCGGTAAGTGTTACGTATGTGAGGAAGTGTGGGCGCTGACGTCGTGTGTGTGCAGGACTTTGCGCGCGCGTTGCAGCAGAACGCGATACAGGGTTTTGATGTGGTGCATCAGCTGTGGCGCCTCCGGAACGCGAAGAGCATGAGCGAGGCGGAGGTCGAGCTGATCATGCGCACGATGGCGGAGAATGTGCAGACGTACGACCAGGTCGTCGAAGTGCGCGCCGCAATTTCTGCCCTACCATCATCACTGTAATGCCGACATGTTTATCTTGTCAGCTCCTCGCACACAGCCCGCCGCACGCGGGCGGCCTGCTGCCCGCTCAGCTTCGGGCTCTTCCACCAGCACGAGGCCGTGCGCGACCTGACGGTCGACGTCTTCACGCACCTGCGGATGTTCCCCGTGCGTACTCGCCTTCTGGTTTCCTCCTGCGCCGCGCTCACACTGCACAGGTCGGCGTCCAGTTCCTGCAGGCGCTCAACCACTTCCAGCGCTACGCCTACGTGCGCCAGGCGCACGCGCGCGAGAACAGGCACGCGCAGATGCTGTCGCCGCCCGCGGCGCACGTCGCCATCCCCACGGGCAGCGCCAACCTGGGCTTTCCCCGCGCGCGCGGCGAGTCAGTGTATGGCGGGGGGTAGAGGGCGATGGACACTGCTTCGTTCTTGGGTGTTGTGCGCTCGATTTGGTTTTTTTGTATTGCGTAGTTATTTTTGGGCGGCGTTGCTGGCTGTCTGTTAATTGATTGTGGTGGGTTGGATCTGTGGGATGTTTTGCTTATAGGCACCAGATGTTAAACGTCGGATATGGGCGTCGGGGCGCGCGGACGCTGGCTTGTTCGCGGCTGCGTCGATGGGCGGGCGTTGCACACCCAGTACTGTACTGCTCTGGCATGTTAACAGTTTGCTGACGGACAGTCCACTATTTTTGTCGGGTTGTCTCCGGGAGTAACTGGCGACACCAAACAGGACGCGCCATAGTTTGGATTAGATCTTATTCACCCATTCTGGATCGTAGACTGTTTATTGCGACAACTGATGGCACCGATCCGGACAACAACTAGGGATGTCGCAGTGCAACAACCGACGGGGCACGTTGGGAAGTTCGAGCTGTCTCTTGGAGTCAGTTGGTGACATAGAACAGTCTCCTGACTCGATCGCCGTATAAGGACTGTTGCAAGGAAACAACAGGAGACCAAATTGGACGATACGAGCCTTTTTCGGGCCGCAGACTGTCGCAGAGCAACAACTGAAGATACAGATTTGGATGTTCATTACTTGTTTTTGGGTCGCAGGTTGTCGTCCTCCGACAGTTGACAGCTGGACATTATCCGAAGGTAAAGGACTCCGACAAAAAGCTAGCATCACATACGAGTAAGAGAAAGTCGGGTCCGTTTCAAAATCTCAATCATAACCGCCCGCTGCGCCTTTTATCGCTGCGCGTAAAGAAACTACAACATCAAGCTAGATTTCCTGTAGCTCATATATTCAGTACATCATGGCGCATAATCTGAATTACTGTATCCTTCAACCGATACACGAGCTCTTTACCACTGAGCATAGGGCAGGAATTTTCCGCTGCAGACATAGCAGCTCAGCGCCGCCCTTTTCAAGAGCAGAGGAAGGAAAAATTCACTCGAAGGTCAGGAGGACACGGTCGCCTGCGGGGTCGGCTTCCTCTCAACGTTGACACGGCAATTGATCATGGACATGATGCCGTCGCCGAACTACCGCCACGGTCAGTATCGTGGCCCGCGAGGTTTACACAGCATGCGTTAAACGCACCTTCTCGTGGATAACGGCTTTGATGGGTAGCCATATACGGAGATGCCCTCGAAGAGGCGGTACACGAGTGGGTCGCGCGGCGGCATGGGGCCGAGCCCACGGTCTGGGAACCAAGCCGCGCCCAATTCCTGCGTCAGGCTCGCGGCGTCGAAGCCGAGGACCTGCGCGAGCGTGGCGATCTCCTCGTCGCTCGGCTTCGCCTGGATCACAATGCGCAGGACGTGAGTGGGGAAAAGGGGTGGAAAGAATGGGCGGACCTGGCCGTAGAGGAGGGCGGCGATCCAGACTTCGCCCTTGCCGCCCATGGCTTCGCCGATTTGCTCGTAGGTGAGGCCTGTGTCGGCATGGTCTCGATGTTCTACGAACGCGTGAAAGAATGGTAAATGCGGACCTTTTTGCTTCTTCGCCTTGAGCAGACGGGTGTAGATGTCGGGAAGGGTCTGGATCTGCGGAGGAGCAACTCAGTCGACGCTGCAAGGCTTTCGAAGCGAAACGTACGGTGGCCATTTTTGGATGGGGTGTGACGTGGATGAAGGATAGTTGAATGGCAAGAAGATGCTGATAGAGTTCAGACATAGAGCATTTTATACTTCGCAGAGATACAGTTGTCCACGGGATGGACATGCCAAACGTACCTCTCGGATGTACAGGGCGCAAGCGCGGCTCATGCCCGTGCAGGCCCGTCGAGTATCAGACTTTCAGGCGATATGCGGCGATTGTAGCGACAGCGCTATACGTCGGAGGGAGCGGATATCAGTAACTTCAATTATAGACGGCTTCAAAGATCGAAGTAGATAGTATCCGGTGGATCGATATTCAACCATGTTTTGTATGCGATAGTCGTTACCTTGGCCCTTACCGGTCACCTGCCACATCACACTACTACAGTGTGCATGACTTACTACCTTCACTGCAGATGTGAGCAGATTGTCAAGCGGCGGGTGTCCAGCGACATAGGTTCTGAGAAGCAATGCAAACTTGCAGCACCCGGAAGTAATCGGACGCCAAGTTTGGCAGCGAAGGATCTCTCTTCTATTCTGTGAGAGGCGCATAAGAACGCCGAAGTAAAGCGATGCGATGTGAACATGTGAAGTCCCGAAAAAAAAATCCTGGCTGCCGCCAATCATGACGACTTTCCATCGCCTTCTTGACCTGTTCCACTGGCATCCTGCGCAGGCTTCCACACATCCTTCGTAACATGCATGAGCTCATACAGCTGCGCCAACTGCTCGTCCGACATCTGCAAAACCCCGGACGCATGAGCGCCCGTTCTGAGAAGCCACACACATGACCGCGCACCTTCTCAAAGCGCTGTTTATCCAGCTTCTTCCCCTCGAACCGCACGGCCTCGGCGCCGCTCGGGATCTGGTCGAGGTAGTACTTCCACTCGGACAGGAAGCCAATGATGTGCACCGGGTTGTCGACGCGTCTGTGGCGGCGGAACTCTGCGCATATGGTGGTCAGCAGCGCACGGAGAGGCGGGAGGGCCCGGGCGTACCGGCTTTGATGTAGTCATCACCCAGTAAACGCATTTCGACGGGCAGGTTGCGATGCGCCCGCAGGAGGCGCCTGTAGAGCCTGGATGTACGCGGTTCAGTTGTTAGATTCTGGACGCGGAGGTATGGAACGTGCAGCCCACGGCACTGGCGGTATGAGAGCTGCGCTTGCCTCGCTCAGGTTCAAGGGCCGTGTAGACACAGACTGGGCCAGACGCAACAAGGTCGAGCGCATTTTGGAGCCTTTCGGGGAGAGATGAAATAGATGAGTAGAAGCTGGTGAGAGCGAGGAAGCCGAGAGGTCAAGACGGTCAAGTGTAGTAATACTGAGGACTTGTTCTAAGACTACAAAACCTTTGAATGGAAGGTAGTTCTCACGCTTTCTATGTTGTGGACGAATCAAAGTACACGTAGGGAAGAAATTCCATAGGATATTCTCCGAGTAATATACACAGTATACAGCAACGGCTTCATATTTCTTATGATATCTGCGAAAGGAAACAATGCACCATTAATGAACACCATTGGTCTCTGGCTCCGCCGGGCGTGTCGGAGCTCTGCCCAGCCGCGACGGCCTCTTCCTCTGTCAGCAGCACAAAATCGAATTTGACGTGGTTGAACGGCACGCCGCCCGGAATGCCACGTTTCTCCGAATCGCCCTTGTCATCCACGCGTTTCAGATTCTGCGTGGACGCGTTGAGCCGCAGAGGTAAGAGAGGGAGGGAGGGACGTACGATGACGAGGGAGCGCTTCCCGCCAAAGACACCGTCCGTCGTGACCCATTTGTTGTTGTCCGGGTATAGCTGCGTGATGAGCTCGCGGAAGCCGGGCGCCTTGACCCAGAAGTGGACGTGCGCCGCACGCATGTTGTGCCGGTTCCATGCATTCATCAGCGACTCGAGCGGGGGCTGCGATGGAGCGTCAGCTTCGGCAACATGGGAGCGGAGATGTGTTGCTTACGCTGAGAGGAATGGGGTACGGGTTTGGGACGACGCCGCGAAACTCGAAGGTGCCATCTGCTCTGGAGCGGAAGCGGCCGCGCCCGTTGGGCGCGTCGCGAGATTCGTACTGCATATCGTAGAGGCCTGTTGGTGTTCAGATGCAAATATCGCAGCTGTTATCTCCCGTTCCTGGAGCCTAGGACCATGACGGCTTCCGCACCTTCTTCATCCACTTCCCACACCTCAACAGAGGCGTTTGGAATCGGCTGTCCATCCGTGGTGAGGATGCGGCCCTCGAAGTACAGGTATTCAGCTTTTCCAATGCCGTTGGTATCGTCCACAATCGTGTCCTTGTTCTCCTCTTAGCAAAGGCGTTAGTATCAGGCTCAGTGCTACTATACACTGAACAGCTTACTGTCAGGAGCATCGGGCATGAAGAATGGCCCGATCACGTCGCTGGCTGTCGCGTTCTTGACGGGCGGGTTGTTGATGGTGTCGACGAGTGTCGAAATGCCGAAGACGTCCAGAAGCAGCATGTATTCGATGTGAGGAGGCTGGCGCTGGTTCGCGAAGGCGGCCATGAATTTGATGCCGTTGAGCCATTCGTCGGTAGTGATACTGCGCAAGCACGCAGAAACAATATCAAGGTCAGAACAGACAAAGAAAAAGGCCGCACGCACGAAGTTTCACGAGTGAAGTCGTGCATGTGTCGAACGAGGCCGACAAGGATTTCTCTCATACGCCTTCAATTGCCGTCAGTCAGATTAAGGTACGGCGTAGACAACAGACGGTAAACTTACGGGTCGGGAGTGAGTTCGGCCAACTTCATGGCATTGTACGTTACGCTGTCTGGCGTATCGATGAACTAGACTATGTTCAGGACGAACACCCATTATGAATGGAGTCCTGACAGTTGGACTTACAGGCAACTTTATGGAGGGAGGCGGAATGCCATTCCAGGAAGGGACATCAGCGGCGCGCTTTGGTCCAGACATGGTAATGTTGAGGTGGTTTGAGAGGTAAAAGATGATGGCTTCAGCTGAGTGAAAAGACGATTCATATTGAAGCGTGGTTTTTAAAGCACTTCGGGAGTGTCTGTGGGCGAGGATCCAGGTGAGGCGTTGCTCAAAGGAGCTGCGTATTCAACGGTATTTACGCCCATCCGAAGATGGGTGTCAGTGTCATGTCAGGCGGCGTTCGCATACCTTGCGGGGTTAGGCCAGTGGCACCGAAAATATGAACAGTACAGGATATGCTCGAGGGGTCAACGCTATAAATTGTCTGATTCTAGTATATCTCGTTGCAACTAGTCAGTCGACTCACAGAAATGGAAGGCGATCTGCATGGCTAGCTGAAGCGTCGTCAGAGGTGCCATGGGCTTGATAAAGCGATCGCCTATCTGTAGTCCACTTAGAAGACCGATAGCACTTAGCTAGAACATGGAGTACGACGTGGGGAGATGCGAAGATTTGCACAGTAACGCGGTACTGACCAGTGACTGAATGAAGAACAGATGTGTTGTCTCCGCCGATGGTGGCTTTTGCTTTCAAATTCCTGCCGCCCGCAAACGAATTCCCGGGCCGGGGTGCCTTGGGTCCCAAATGATGGCAAACAAACGCGTCGAGCCCATTCCAATTTCTTCCCCAGTTCGATCCACCCTTGTGTTATTGAATAGGTGAGCAAAATTGCTGGTCATAGACATTGACTCATGGATATTGTCTAAAGCTTTAAAAAAATCTTTTATAGGCAGACTAACAGCGCAGAAGAATGATGATATTTGCATTGCCCGGCTGCTGGGCTACCGGCGGAACGATCGTGTCCGCCTGCGGAATCTCCTTAGCTATTTCTGTACTGAACTCCTCCGCAGGATCCCATCGTGGGGTATGCATTCATAAAACGCACGCATAGACGTGCTTGGATGCCTTTTCCATCTTGTCCTACCATGTCGTTAGGCGCTGCTTTCAAGTTTCTTCTCTCGTATGTGCCAATTTTGTTTGGCCCACCTTTAGCAGTCTATGTTCTCTCGCACTACATCCCGGCCGACGTTCCCTGAGCGTAGTCATTGCGATGATGGTTCTGTCGTCGCCGTTGGCCATAGCTCTCGTTGTTCAATGGCGCGATTTCAGGGACCGTAGGGATGCGGCGAGACTCGGCGCCGTACTCGTCCCTCGCGTCGAAGATTCGAATCCACTGGGATCAAACATCGTACATACTGTGGTGGATAACTTCAAGAACGGATACATGGGTGAGTGTCTTCGTGTGCATTTGCGAAGCGTAAATGGCTCTTTAATTATCTATGCAAGGCGATCATCTAGTTGAATACGCGCACAAGTACGGTCCGACATTCAACATGGGGATTTTTTGAGAATAGGGTGAATTTTGTCTGCTATTCGGTTTTCGACGGTGACTGACAAGACGCGCTGAATTCAGTATCAGACTTTCGAGCCTGAATACATTAAGGTTCGTCTTTACGATATGACGATTTTTTTACATCTAAATCGACATCTAGTCTATCCTTGCAACAGACTTCACTCATTTCGAGAAAGGTGCGTCAGGACTCTAAGAATTTGGAGCCGGTCCAGAATTTTCGTTATCAGGAAAACCCTTCGTCGCTCAGATGAAGTCTCTTCTTGGTGTTGGGGTATTCAACACTGACGGTCAGTTCCTTGGATATGGTCGTACTTGACGTTATCACTGAACTTCAGTGCAGGCGAGATGTGGAAGTACGTGGGCCGACGCCAGAGCAAAGTTCAACTTAAGCCTTATCTACCCTTCCTCACAGGTTTCACCGCGCGATGACAAGACCTTTTTTCACTCGCGAGCGCCTCTCCGATTTCGAAAAGTTCGATCGACATTCCCAAGAGGCGATCAGGCTGATGGCCGATCGTTGCACGAGGGCTATGCAGTCAATTTCCAGGTACGGTTTCTATCCTTACTTTCCTGAATGCAAGACGACCATGCATGCGTAGGACCTCGTTTCACGCTTTACGCTCGATACCGCGACCGAATTTCTCTTTGGCACCGACGTGCGCTCCCTCTCTGGGGGACTGCCATATCCATCCACTTTAACCGCTCCATATCTCAGTCATGACAAGCAGGAGCCATCGGGTGGATTCGCTAGCGCCTTCGTCGCTACACAAATCCGTATGTCTTTGCGCTCGCGTTACGGAAAATCATGGCCATTGTACGAGCTCTTCGATGATTCTGTGGAGAAAACATGCGTGTTGTGCACGGCTATGTTGAGCCGATTGTACAACGAGCATTGGAACGTGCCGAGGAAAGAAAGCGAAATGGCGAGAAGATGAGTCTGAATGAGGAAGAGGAGACCTTGCTGGACCACTTGGTTTCTCAGACGAGCGGTCAGTTCTGCCCCTTCTAGCTCGTCGCCTCCATGTCTAAATCAGGGCGCAGACGCCATAATCCTGCGCGATGAGACATTGAATATTCTGTTGGCTGGCCGGGATACGGTACGGAAGCTGTTTGACAACCTACGAGAAGCTTTTGCTCACATATGACACAGACAGCCTCGACTCTCACCTCGGCTATCTACGCCCTCTCGCAGCATCCTGACGTTCTTGCGCGTCTGCGCGCCGAGATTCTTGAACACATAGGACCGGACCGCGCTCCAACTTTCGACGACTTCCGCGTCTGCAAATACTTACGCGCAGTGATCAATGAAGTGCTCCGACTCTGGCCACCAGTGTACGTTATCGTTCCTCCTGCATTTCAGCTACTATATGCCCACGCCTCGTTCCAATTTGTAGGCCGTTCAACATCCGCCGTTCATCAGAACCCACGCTTTGGCCTGCTAAGGAGCCCGGCGGGAAGCCGTTCTATATCCCTCCACAGACGAAGCATGTTATTCAAATTATGGGACTTTATATAGCTTCTAACCACGGAATTTCCAGATGCGCATATTCTGTAATGCTCATGCACCGCAGGACCGACCTCTGGGGTCCCGATGGTAAGCCTGACAGGCATCGCTAGCCCTCCCCTGCCGCCCGTAACTGACCATCCATGCCCGACCACCAGCGGCGGAGTTCGACCCAGGCCGGTTCTTAGACGAGCGCCTACATAAATACCTCACCCCGAACCCGTTCATCTTCCTCCCATTCAACGCTGGCCCGCGCATCTGCCTCGGGCAGCAGTTCGCGTACAACGAGACGTCGTTCTTCCTCGTGCGGCTGCTGCAGCGCTTTGATGAGATCGCGCTTGATCTCAATGCGCAGCCGCCCGCATCGCTTGCGCCCTGGAAGGGCCGCGAGAAGATAAAGTTCAAGGCGCACTTGACGTTGTATTGGGAGGTAAGCTTCTGATTTCGTCGGTGGCGCGTCGGCCGTGCTGAATTTGGTTCTGTCCGTGTAGGGTGGGATGTGGGTGAAGATGAAGGAGGCTGCGGAGGCGCATGAGGCGTAGGAAGAATGTGAAGTCCGAACCGAGTCTCGGCCGTCTTTCGATGTCTAGCTTGCTCCGCCGTGCGGACATCGTGGGTTCTCTCAGGTGTAAGAGTTATCTCCTTAGTGTCGTGTTGGATGCTGTAGCTGTAGCCTGTCTCGGACTTGTATAGACTGACATAGCATTTTGAAACGATGTCGGTGCTGTTGGTTCTCGAACCATGGTGTCCAAAATTGTGAGAATCTTACGGATCTTGTTGTTGCACTGCTGGTCTACGTTAGCCCTTTCGCCTTTCCTGGCTCCTCGTCGAAGGAACCTTCCCCCGAATCCGGGGCTGTGTCCTGGTATCACATCAGCGCCTAAGACTATGCTCACTCTCCAGGGAGCCCTTTCGGGATACCGCGGATCTAGTGGACACTGCGCAGCTGGTGGACAGCCAACAACTAAGTTCAACGAAGGAGGCATCGTCAGATCAGGCTCAGATAGGAGATCTTCTCCCTCGACAAGGACTACTCTGACCGATACGTTGGCCCCGAACGTCTGATACTGATGGATCATGGAGAATATAGCGAAGAAGAACTCAGCGGCGAATTATGCTTTACGAGCACTGCTTTCTTCGGGAACAAGTGTGATTGATTATATTCAAAGAGCGTCGTCACAAGTTACAAGTCAAACAGTCCGTAAACAACCGGGGAACATAATCCTATAGAGGAGATCTTGAAGGTAAGGAGGGAGCCCGCATCTTGGAACATTATTGAAGTTGCGTCACACGCCAGGGAGGATATGCTGATCCACTGTCTTCTTTCGCGTTTATGAGATCCCAAAATCTGTCTATGTAAGTACAACAAGATGGTATACTGCCGTTGTTCCAAATCCGCCAGGGTTTAGGGGAGAGAGGAGGTATCATGGTCGAAAGCAGAAGATAGGGAGGAGTCAATACGGGAGCGTGTGAGCAGCCAGCTTCTGGTCAATCTCGGCCACAGGGAGCAGATACGCGTCGCCCTTCTCGATGTCGCCAACCATGTCGATGCCTTTGCGGCTCTTGAAACTGAAGTGCTGCCCCTTGATCGCGCCGCGAAGCCACTGTTCGATCCGCTGTTTCATTGTCAATGCGGGCTCAGGGTCGCATACGGTCACTTCGTCGTCGCCGTCTTCGCATGCGGCTTCCTCGTCGTCTTCAGCGAGCGCCGCTTCGTCCGCAGCTATGTCGAACTTTGATGGCTGCAGCGCGACCCACACAGCTGTGGCGAGGAGGGCGATGACGCCGCCAGCAACGAGCGCCACGATTGGGATCTGGGCGGGGTTGAAAAAGCGGAAGACCATGCACACGGCCTGCGCGATGAACGTGGCGAGGCCGTAGGCGAAGAATGCTTTCGGGAGACTGAAGGCGAGCGCCAGGGGCATGAAGCCATAGCGGCGCCGGCGAGAATACAGGTAACGCCACTGGAAAGAACGGGATTAAGGCCGCAGGCGCTGATTGAGTCAAAGCGATGCTTACCGCGTGTCTATAGACGATGGGCGAGAGATGTTGGTTGAGCACAAGAGCCATGGATACGCTTGCTGTGCTGAAGAGAATCGAAGACAGCGTGACGGCTGGTGACCAGGAGACGGGAAGCATGAGAACATTGGCGCTGCAAGGCATTGATTAGCACATGTCATCAACCGGAATGCTGAGAGACATACATCAGTAGTCCAAACGACTGAGACAACCAGAATGGGATATGAGCATTGAAACGAATGGTGAAGAAGGTCCAGCGCGCACCAATTTCATCCAGAATGTCCAATCATCCATGAGATCAGAGTGAAACAAGAGCCAATATCTTTCAGATACGGTGTCATTGTGAAAGATGTCTTCCAACTTCGAGTAATATTGTTCTTGGAGATTGCAGACAGCAAAACCCAAAGTCCTCAAACAGATGTTTCGCTCCGGCACGGAACATTTCACGATGTCGAGATCATAACTGAGACGCGCATGTCCTTCCCCGTAATGCATCGTACGCCTCCACCCACCTAGAAGAAAGAATAAGAAGGATTTAAGCTTGCGCTGTGGTAAGACGTACTCATGATTGCCGTCACGCGCGCTATCACTTAATTTTAGCAGAGCACGGGATATACAACAAACGTCCAGCTCACCAATAGCCCAAATGACATGCTGGTCAGATAAGCGGCCCCGACAGCCATAAAAAAGGTTCAAAATATCTTGAGCATCCTTTAGATTATAAGGGAAAGTTGAGTTATGCGAAGTTAATTGATCTGAAATCGTAGTTGGTCTCGGGGGCAACCCTAGAATCGTACTGTGCAAACTGACCGCCACATCCTTGAATAAAGACATTTATCAGGTTGTCTAGTATGTCTTCTGCGACATGAGCGATTCCCATCGGGAAATGCTCGACGTGTAACCAATATTGCTCCTCAAAGGAATGAGCTATAAAAGCATGTATTAGCCGATATTCGGCACGGAAGTTGAAACTTGACCTACCAAGATGATGAATCGAGGCGCTTCTTTCGAGACCAAGTTGGTCTGATGAAACTTCTTCGAGCCAGAACACGGAATGCCGAGCATGATCCACAAAACAGTAAAACAGGATTCTTGATCTTCGCTCAGATGAGCCCAGATGTGGACAGATTCCGGAAGATCTTGTCCCAGCTCGGCAGCCCAATCCACCAGCATCGCAATCCAGCCGTTCAGCTTTTCCAGAACGTCTGGTTTGCAGATGGAGGACTCCGTCAGCACGATTGGGTTTGACCGTCTGCGGAAGTAGATTTGGCCCTCAGGATGAACGAAGAGGTCCCAATCTTCCGGCGCGTCCGACCTTCTGCTCGTGAATAAGAACTGCGTCAGAAATTATCCTATAAATGCGTTTCAGGAGGATACCCACCCTCTTAGACTGGGCGCACCAGGCGCGCCTGCGGGAATTGTCCGAGAGAAACATCTGATGCTGGAAACGGCGAAGTCGGCGAGTGTCGAACTGGAAATCAAGCTGATAACATACCTTGCGTCTCTTCTATACCGAGGATTCTGGTCAGGCGTGATAGGTATCAAGCCACTGCGATCGACGGGCTGCGCGGTCTGGAGCTCAGGAGAAGATTGTTCGACAGATTCCATGGCTGAAGGGAACGCCTTGAATGGGATTTGGGGGGGGGGTTCAAAAAGAAACTGAATAATCGAGATGTTGCGTGTCGGCGCTCTTATAACAGAAAACGAGCTGGTCAAAGCATAGCCGCGCTTTACCGCCTCGTTCCTTCGCACCATTCGGGACAATGCTGGTCGCTACGCAGTAGCACAGCCCACACAGCCCGTTGAGGAAATATTCATGCTATTTGGGGCGCTGTTCATGTGAGGCGTCCACTCCATTAGATGAACAATGGAAGTTTTGTCTCCACCTGTGGATCTGTAGCGAGGGCGTACTGTCCAATGTCGACGGTTTCGTTGCCGTTTTCCGTTCAAGTTGCGTGTCCTGCGGAGACAGCTCATAGGCGCCGGAACGATCCGAAGCTCCGAAGCTCCGACGGAATGAATGAGTGACCACTGCCTTTAGATCGATCTATCACCGGACAGATGGAGGATAGCCGAGCGCCCGTCCCCGGCGACAGCGGTGGTCAGCGCTTTACCTATACTGGCAACTTACTGGTCAGACTTCTCTTCATCATCACTGCACACTGGTTCCCATAGCTGCCAACTATATGTCTGCCGAAGGCAATAGCGCGGAACGTGCGGAACAGTCACCCGTAGACAGAGACCTTGACAGAGAGGCTGTTGACTCGGAGGAGTATGTATTTGTGTCTTTTTAGTCTTGTTGCTCTACGGACCTTTGACTGCTTTGTTCATGTCGCAGATCCGATGTTGAGTCCACAGAGGCTCCAGCACAGCAAGATCCAGCACATCCGGGGTCCGAGTAAGTGCTTCACACATCACCTAGAGCCGTAGTTCCGATGAAGCCGTCATACAGGTGTTCGGATGCGAAGCCGCCGGAAGGGTACCATGTAGTGGTTTTTTGACAGTTTTCAGATCTGACATTGTCTGGCAGGGCGACTCCAGTTCCTTTCCGGCCCCGAGGTCCACCGAGCAAACCAGCGTCCGGGAGACCAGCGGTCAAGCCGAAGCCCAAACCTAAGCCGAAATAGTCGTCACTGAGGATCGTTGTCCTCGTGCTGGAGGTGTGCAGGTATCACTCACTATATTCTCGAGGTTTGTATGGCTCCAGGTGTGTTGTTCAAGATCATGATTGGAAGTGTGGTCTGTTCCGATGTAACGAAGCAGATAGCTTTCCAGGCTTCCATTCAGGCACGATATGTAAATTACTTTCCATGCTTCATATCGATTACATTTTTCCTGGAAGTAGCATGCCATGCGGCCTCGACCGCTTTGACTGCAAGTAGGGCCATTGCTCTGCATTCCTCTGTGCCATGCAAGTCCCGACATCTCAGCCCTGGGAAGCACGACTACAGCACTATACGAAGATCCTCAACTTGGTCACTTATGTTAGTCTCACATCTCCATGAAACTTCAATCATTTTCCACATGTGTACACATACGACATCCGAAGACATAGGAACCAGGTACTTGGGAGGACTTTCGAGCTCTACTCCGCGCAACACAGCATCAAACGCCAATGCTAAGCTGCGGTGTATCGCTTTTCGGTAAGTTCTGGCCCCTTATAATTATCACGTTCATTGAAGCATGGGCCAATCGCAGGGGTGGTCATAAGCCTTAATGGTTACGTCCATAAGTACTTGCGAGTCTGGCTCTCTCGTGAACGTTCGCCATCCTCCAGCCGTCATCGCACCTTATCGTGCTCGCTGATCTTGCAATAGGCGCCTGGCGCTTCGAACTTCGCCAAGCACGCTACATGATCTAGACGTGGCGATATCCCAGTTGAGACCTTCCAGAAGTGACAGTCCTGCCACAGCCATGCACATGCTGCAGACGGGGGCGCTGCAGCTCGCATAGATATATAGCTGCATCCATCGCGCGAAGTCTATCTTCCTGTGCTTGTGAGTCTCTTCTTTCCGGGAGAACACATCCGATTTCCAGATGGGCGATTGAGCATCACAGCCGGTCGAAGCTTCGGTCGCAGTGCTGAGTCTCACCTGACCTGTCCGTATTTTTCCAGAAAATGCATAGCTTGTCCGTCGCTGAAATAGCACTCGCAGTGGGTGTGCGCTTCAGGCAGTGCTAGGCGCTTCAATGATAGTACTTATAGAGCGACACATGGACCCATGCGAGTCATCAAGTACGGACTCAACGCACTCCAGCTATCGAGAAATCAAGTCAACGCATGTCAGCCATCGAGAATCCAATTGTTGCCTCTGGACCCGCACATATCGAGAATGAACAGGAGTGGGTGGCTCGATCTGCGATCGTCCTGTCGTGTCTTGATGTATCATCTGCACCTCGTTGATAGGGCCGACCTCGGCGGTGAATATCGTTTGCCTGCTGGGGGCGGCGTCCAGGACGTTGTCGAGGCGAATATCACTCAGGCCACGGACATTGTGAAGTAAGTAGAATCAGGTCTGTGTGCATGGCACTCTCTGATTATCGTTGGATGATCAGAGATGCAGTTCCGAAGGCGGAGATGCCGACCGGTGGTGGCCAAGCGCTTGCAGAGGCCGACTCTGATCTTGTGAATGGTGGCTCGTCTGCCGACAGTAGCTCCGACACCCTCACCAATGGGATCGATGACGAGTATGTTCTTGTCTTTTCTCTGGCAGTCACTAGGTCTCATCCAGGTGATTTGCAAGACGATCGAATGGGGCAGGGAAAGGCACCGATAGCGACTCGGATGGCGACTCGGACGACGACTCGGACGACGACTCAGATAGCGGATTGGATTTCTTCACTCGCTACCAACCTCGTGGAGATGGAGTCTTTCCTTTTTCCGGGAGATCAGCCCCACCCGGCTCGGGATTGAAGTCCACAAATCCGCCCAAAGGTCAGCCCACGGTGCAGCCCACGAATGAGGCTCAGAAATCGACGACGAAGGACACTAAGTCAGACAAGATGGACAATAAGTTGAACAAGACGGACAATAAGTGAACAAGATGGACAAAGATCGAACAAGACGAACAATCCGGGCAAGCAATGATCGTTGAAGGTCAGGATATGGCTAATATGGGGAGCGCGTTCACTGATATTCACGTCTGCAGACCGCTTCCTAGAATGGACCTTCGTACGGATTTGTGCTTATCTCATGTCTCCACACTACGTGTACGGGCTACTCAGAATCAATATCTCGCCATGAAGATATCGAAACCATAAGTATTGCACGCGAGAGGGTTAGCAAATGAGCACCGAATAAGTAGGAATACTGTTGAGCGCTGCAAGCTAGTATATCAGGCGACAACCGAAGGGCTTCGTGATTCGACAGGTAAGCCATTGTTTTCGCGGCTTCTGCAAAACATTGACTCCAGATTTACTTTGCGTTATGGTAGGCAGGACCGGGAATGTGGTTCAGACAGCGACCAGCCTGCGTCGTCTCGCGGGCAAAGTCAAGCCTCCGAATAGTATCGTGTGGCACCAACGTGAACCCCTTGACGCTCTCGAGCCAATCGCCCTTCAATCATAGATTGCATTTGAACTGGATAAGTTGTTGGACGAAACCAGAACGACTTTGGACACTTCCTCCAAGATCTTGAGATATCGATGTCATGGCATGACCTAATGACTGTTCAGAGCGCTCCCTGTACAGGGTTCAGGTGAAAGCTGATTAGCATTCTTGGGGAGGTTCATGACGTACCTTCAACCTTCAACCTTCCCTCAATGTGCCTTACGGTTTAAAGTCTTTTATCTCAAACAAATGAGCTTATTTGTTGAATCATCGGTCTGATCCAACACGTATCTCCTCGAACCGGCAATCCTATCCCCTCAAATACCTGTTTACAAGATCTCCGCGAATGGGCGTCGATCATACTGCATGCGCTCTGTAATTAAGTAGATGGCAGTGAGTCTGTCAGACTAGCCCGGCTACAGGTCGCGGACTGAATGTTGACGATAGGTCCAGATCATGAGCACTGCCCTGATGCTGGGATCGTGCTGTGTGCGAGTGATGTTCCACGACGGCAAGCGCTGGTGTTTAGTATATATACGCCATGGTATGAGGAATCTTTCAGCGTCTTCATCCCACCATGCCATCCATTGATACAACTCTTGCTCAGGAACCGGCAGTCGTTACAGAGGCCCAGAAGGTCCCTCAGATGTAAGTCTTTTCGCGATCTACAGCCATTTGCCATTGAGCTCCTTTTGACCATTTTATCGCTGCCGTAGCGCCGAATCCGCCGTTCCTGATGCGAAGTTGGCCGTCACCGATCAGTCACCTGTGAATGACGAAGCCGCTGCAGAGACTGGCGTTGAAGCCGTAGATGATGAAGTCAAGGACAGCAGCGTTGCAGCAGTCTTGGCGGTGTATGTCTGCCCTGATACTGTAGCAGCCATGTCCCTTGACTGACGCCCACAGCGAGGAAGTCGTAGCTGAGAAAGACGTCGTCACCGAGTCAGACGACACTGAGGAACCTGCGGAATCTGCGTGAGTAATGAAGTTACTGCAGCCATCTGTAATGGTACATATTGACGTGGGTACCCTCGCGCTGGCAGTGACCCGGAGATGGTGGCTCTGTATGCCGAGTTCAATGCGTACGACGTCGTCTGATGGGTCCCCAACCCTTGCTCTTGACCAGGTTTGACGTACCATTTGCAGGTTGAAGCGGAAGATGGGCAAGCCGCGAGGACCCCCATCTCGACCAAATCAGTCATCTAGCGACAAACGTCGGAAGCTGGATGACACGGGCCGGAAATCGAGTACAGCAACTTCTTCGTCGACCAAGGCGGCCCCTTCCTCGAGTACATCGGGGGCGGGCGGCTCGTCCAAGTCGAAGACGAAGACGTCGAATCAGAATGGAGATACAAAGGCAGCAAAAGAAGTGATTGGTCGTGCGGACTGTATTTCCTTGAAAGTTGGTTCCGTGTTTTTGTATATTCTTGAGGGTTGATGAGCTAGGATAATCGATAACCATCCGAATCGACATGAAAGAAAGAACCAAATGTATGGAATATACAATTTGGCAAGATTAAAAACGATCAAGCACATGGTAAAAGACACAGAACATTTGGCTTGTGTAACACTCGGTATAGATATGGGCTATCGATACATAGAATGAAGATACAAACTTAGAAAAACAACATCAAACTGCGTGGTTCATAGATCCACCACCCGCAAACGATCCGGCTATAGAGCCTGCGTAACTAGTACCCAGACGGCCTGGAAGCTCCATTGCCTCTGCGATATGTTTGTTGTCATGATGTCGTAGTCGCTCGCCGAGGTCGCGCAACTGCTGTTTGCGCCGGGCCATAGATAGCGATATTCCGTCGAACCAAGGTCTGCTGTCCTGTCCAGACGAGTCGCGGGCAGACAAGATACACCACAGTATCAATGCCATGACAGCCAAGGACACAACGCCAACAGGAATGCGGGTTCTGAGGTGTGTCTCCCAGAAGCAGAAGATTGCGAATGCCACTAGGTACGTGACCATCCTGAAATGGGATGTCAATATCATGATTGAGCATACAATAGAACTTTGACTCACGCCCACATAAGCAACGCGTAAGGGAGACTGTGAATGATTGCGAGAGGCTCCAGACCCATCTTAGATTGGCTGCTATTCCACAAAAGTTTGCCTAAATCTTTTCAGCCTTTGCGTACGTACTTGGAAAGGTTATGCTCACAGCTTCACCTGCGTTTGCGCGAGTCTTGCTGCGATTTTGGCGTATGAGCAGCAAGCCTACGATAATGCTCCCGACACTACTGGCCACCGATAAATTACTTGAGATCTGTGCTGGTGACGTCGCAGGAGTGCCGTCCTGAGGCGTAACAGCTGGAATTGCGAGAAATGCGACGTTTGCGGTGAGCAAAATGCTGGCCTGTGGCCACTGTTAGATAACATCAATAATCAACTGGAAGGACTCACGTATGCCACGAACTCGGTCCACTCCGTTTGAAGCTTGGACACAAAGTTTTTCCACGTAGCATGATTGAGTATCTCGTCCACCCACAACTTCTCGATATCGCTCAAATGGGCTTCGGGCGCCCAGAAAAGAAGGGGTGAGAGGAGCGTTATGAGAGCGGTGCGCCGACGCGGCTTCCCGTGTACACTCTGATCTCTATCCAGTCGAGCACCCCTCTGCCCATGGTGATGTATGAATCGCCAATGGCCTGAAAAAAGGCATGAGTACGTCAAAAAAACAAACATAAAGAACGTAGTGTTGACTGAAGAAACTCATGAGCCTCGCTGCAAGCATCGGGAGTGAGTTCTATTCCAAACATCTGATCAGAATTCAACTCACCGACGCTGAACACGACGTAAGGATATCCAGGACCATCAACTAGGAAATAGATGCAAAATGCTAGTTGAAACATCAACACCTGTCCGAATACAAGCAGGCTCACTTTCGCTTTTCTTGACTATTGTGATCATTTGGAAAAGTCTATCCAAGTCGTAAGGCGCGGTTGAACTGTTTGAAGTTAAAGTATCTGTATTATACTTTAGCAGATCATTGGCACATAAACAAGGACGCCTACCAGACGCATTGTGTATGAGGATGCCTAACAGTTCCTGAAGCATGTTCTTTGGAAATGCGCATGGCCCAATTGGAAAGAAAGACCAGTGTGACCTTACGGCAACGAGAAGATTAATCGGTGAAATGTAGACATGACAGCCAAAGTTACCAGTACTGATCATCGATGGCATGTTCTGCAATTTACAATTGTGAGCCGTCGCGGAATAAGATGTCAGGTACAGTAACTCACTGACGTGAGCCAATGATCTGACTCCATTAACTTCAAATGTCAGGCGCTGACTCGAAAAGTCTTCCAGCCAGAACAGGCTTCGCGTGTCATGATCAACATAATAGTAACCCCAAATCATTTCGCCATCCTCGTCTGGTTCGATCTCTAGGACGAGCTCATGATTTGGCGGAAGTGGCTTGTTATGGGCGATTATGAGTTCATTCAAGTGAGCCACACAGGTTTCCAATTCCTCCCGTAGTTCGCCGTCGTACATGTAAGTGTCAGTGTAGATACGCTGATCGAATTGATGTTGTTAGAACTAACCATTGAATAGAAGTATTAAGACACGCACTCGTTGGGCATCATAGAAGTAGAGGACACCTTCAGGATGTGTTACGGGAGTCCAATCTCCGCAGTCACCACCACTGGTATTTTAGATAAGAATACATGAGTGATCTGATCACCTAGGATTTAGAAAATAAACGTACTGAGGCCATACAGTCGTCAAAGGCGGTATTATATCGATAGTATCATCTGTAGGGCTAAAGCACTTCTCCATCAGTGCCCAACTGAAGTTGGCACAGAGCTCACATTTTATAATTTCTCTCATAGCGCAAAACGTGACAAGTAGCAATCGCTTTCCGTCTACGACCCGGGGGAGGTTCCGGTAGCGAGAATTCCGTGAAGCTGCGCAAAGTCGAAGACGCCTTAGAAGGCCTCTCCACATGAATATCGGCGACGGACGACCTTCTGCTTCCAGCAACGCTCGGTGCTTGATGTTTCGACCCAGAAGCCGCCGTAGGCGACGATGGTGAAGATGGCTCAGAAGGCACCTCCACATGTACGTCGATAACACTTTCGTCCACACTCGGGGACTGTCTTCCATAATCGGACATTGCCCAGCTACTTGGGCGTAGGAAAGAGCCGGCTCTGGAAGGAGCCCTCGCAGGTGCTCGAGACGGCGCCCTGGACGGCGCTGGAGAAGACCTGGACAAAGACGATGAAGGCGGCGCCCTGTCGCCCGTGAAGAACCTCTGCGCAGCTCGCGACGAGATGCCAGATGGCCGCTTGGAGAGCCCACGCGACGTCCGCCTTGCATCCGCCTGGATGATCGACAAGCGGTGACTTGCCAGGCTGAGGTTGTCCGCACTTCGTGCCGACATGTTCGAAGCACGGATTCCAAGGTGCGATATTGAAGCATTGTCAGTTATATATGGACCTGGGGCGGGGCTATGTGCGCTCGGTGATACATAGGATGCTGGGCGTTGGGTGTTGGTGGATAGCAGAGGTCGAGAGATCACGGAAGGAAGGTTGGGATGACTGGAAGACACGGGAGAGTGGGGTACATTGCTGGTACAAATGACGGCAGTATGTGGTTGCTCAGCTGTAGCTGGAGGAATGAAAACTTTGATGCTCTCGGAACCCTCCTCTCAGTCTGCTCAAGACCTCCAGATGGAGGCCTCGATAATGGGAACTGCCGCCGCACTAGTGCCCAAAGCGCCGACCATAGTTGATAGCTTCTACGCGCAAGCCGATTCTTGGTTGATAGTAATCTGTGGATAAGCCTGAGGAAGAGGTGAATGAGAGAATGCATGCGAGGATGCGCAGGAGAAAGCAGGCTGTGGGCGCTGTGCAACAGACCCGGGCAAAGGAACAAGATTGTACATACATATATAGGATACTTCATGATGGCATGAGCTGCCTCGTGTTCGGGCAATAGCATACGAACCCGATAAGTCAAATGATGACGGGCGCTGCTTTGAAATGTCAATCCATGGGTTGTATCCAAGTAACGTCGAGCTGTCAGTGCTTAGCACGAGTGCCTCGTTGAGATGGCTGCCCAAACAGAAGTCCGTGTCCTCAGGACGGCAAATGGCAGTGGATAAGTAGAGGTTGTATGCATTCTGTAAATTTGCGTCGGTGTTCAAAACGTTCAACGTTCAAGTTCAATAGTGATAAATAATTGTTACGTACAGACTTTCCCATAGAATAAGCGCTTGTGCTACCTACGTGGCGATGCTCCGAATTTTCGATTCAGAAAGGAATGTCCTCTAAGGAGCCTTGAGACGCATGTTGAGTGTACTGGTATGCGATGACAAGCTGTGATGTCTTCTTTCTGTACGATCTACTATGGAATCCCTTCGGTTGCAAAGCTGTATTCAGGACCATAAACCAAAGACAAGTATGGTGTCGTTACCGTAGAGGCAGCGACGAATCACTGTCGAGCTATTAAAGCATGGAGGCTTGATGAACAAATCATGCAGATTAACGAGCGGAATGCGATATCACTGATCACTGATCACTGACTCTCAGGAAAGGATGGCGCGGGCAAACATGCATCATACGAGGAACCGGATTAGTAGGGGAAATTATGCGTCTGAGGTACAATAGCTCTATATAAATTTGTGCATCGTTGCATTGTCACCTATAGGCTGATCCAGTGACGTTCTCAACTGCCACGTTTGTGCACAGTCTTTGGAGTCCAGGCCTCCGGTTGCCAGCCCTGATCTCGTGCAGGTAGCTCAGCGCTACGAGTTCCGGATGCCTGGTCTGGCACAGAATCGGTGGGAAGGTGTTGAGCTGTAGGTGGAGTTGCAGCCTGAGGTGTCGGTTTGGAATCCTCGACCTGCGCAGATGGGAGGTCCTCCGGATGATTATCCACGACAGACTGATCGGACGGAGCGACAAGTCTTTGAGCTCGCTCTTCCCGGTCGCGAGCTTCAATCACGGCAACTTTGGCTAGGATCCGGCGTTGGCGCTCTACGTCTGCGCGAAGTTCCTAGAGACTCATTAGTGGAAAGTATGTCCTACTGTCATCGGTCACGTACTTCAACAGATGGTGGGTGCTGTCGAGTGTGAGTTAACCAAGCAGTCCATTGTACTGGAAGTCATCAGTCATTTCAGGCCGACTCAAATGCACAGAAAGTACATACCCGGTATTCGCCTCGATCCAGATACGTATGACCACACGTCCTCATATGCTTTGTACTTGACCCTGCGTCGTGTCCGTCTTGGGTCTGACGAAAATTGATATTAGCGTTAAAAAAAGCATGCAAGAGCGTCTGCACTACGCGCACCATCAAGCAGACTTGGATACTCGTAAACCGGTTTCCTGAATGACAGTGAGATATCAGCACATTACCGATCCAAGACGAAAATGAGCTACCTTCGAGGTCCTTTCCGACGTAACCGGTCTCAAAGAAAGCGCTGTCTCAGCGAAATCCTGATCTCTTCGTATGCATGGTGGGCACGTACCGGACGTCTCACAAGTTGCCATATACGCTTCAATGCCAACATTTGTGGAGTTGCTAGTGGTTCCGCAGGTTATTCTTGATCGTTCAAAGACGGTGCACAATATTTGAGTGGAATGAGGAACAAGTTGAGCATCGATGTTGAAGTGACGTCCACCCTGGCTGCTTGAAGAGAGTCGTGACGTGAGCACGGGCGATGATTGTTACGCGTCGCGTTCGTGCGTGACATGAAGCCTTTGCTCTTATAAGACTCGCGTTCATCATCATCGACATCTCGAGCCTGTCGCTTTGTTGTGACAAGAGCCTGTATCCATCTCGTCATCCTATTCAAAGTATTTCAAAGCTGATATTGGAGCACAATTTTCTCGTTGGTGTTGTCCTATCACGCTGTCTTTCGCGCCGTCACGATGTCATATGAACAATGTTTCGCTCTTGGCTCTTCCAGTGATCTGCGGGATTGGGTGCTCAAGATGACTGGGGCCACTAGCGGGAAGCAGAAGCTGGATCTTTTTCTATCCGGTCTGCGCTATGTCACAGGATCTGGTGGGTGCCATTTTGTGATCCCCGCGCCTGTGGCTTTCATACCCGGAAGCATAGGTGACTGGATGCTCCGTGGATGTACAATGACTATGAAAAGGAGAGATGATAACGCAAGTCGTCGGCGTCATTACCTCGCACGTACAGGAAGTCAGATGTCACGCACGTACTTCGCTGCAATAATGAATACAAGATCGGACGCCCGTTCTGCCACGGTGAAGCGCCGCTGAACCGCTGACCTATTACAGCGCGCTGGTGCTGGGATACATACGCGCTCTTCTTCTCAGAAAGGAGCTTGTCTCCGAGTCCATCTGTCCATTCTGACAAATTTCATGTGGTTATGGGCTATGTACGTAGGTGAGCGCTGCAGCTTAACTTTATATGGTTGCGTAAATTTACTTATGGCGCGCCCAGTCAGGGTGAATGCTTTGTGACTATGCCATGTGAAGAGTTTCTCCATTCCACAGGTTCCACGAGCCAGGCTGCGCGTTTCTTAATGGCGCTCTCTTTCACATCCGAGTTCGCGTTGCCTGAACACATCCTCGTCCTATGCATCATTGCCACGTAGCGCCATTCTCGCAGGTGACCGGAGCTTCTCAACAGGTATCTTTGCCCAGCGACCCGACACTTGAGCGTGCTCTCAATCGCACCACGGCGCCATCGTTTGATGCGCTTGTCCGCGATCTTCGGAATTCAGCTCACTGAAGTTTACGCGAAGTGATGTGTCAAGCCACTTACTCTCATTCGCCTGGTCGATTATGACGTTAATATGTGGCTTGCCCTTGGGATGGTCGTTCGGCTTATATTTTTGGCACTCCCACGGTCCAGTTTACCGAGCTCATTCCAGCTGCCTCCGTTTCAACTCCTCTGTTTCAAACTCTGGTACTAATCATATTGGGCGAGCCGCCGGGCAAATTTCCGTCCGTATTCAGAATAACCTCTCCCGATGAATGATCACGGCGATATGATACTGCGTGGAGATAACTGCTAGCACCTTGAAACGGCGCTTCACGTCATGTCTCTCGGACCAAGCATTTGCGGCGCCATGCTGCATCTGCCTGCAGTATAAAATGTCGACCAGTTTCACGTCGACAGCCTGCAACCAATTTGCAAGCCCTTCCATCATCGAACAATCATGTCTCGTTTCATCATCACTGGTGCCGTTGGAGGCTCTACCCAGGGCGCGCTGGCTCCGAACCGTCTTGAGATCAATGACTTCGTCAAGGTCGAGGATCAGTGGTCTCTCTATGTTCAAGCCCTTCGTACGCATCGTTTGTCTGAGCAGTGATGGTGTCGCTGACCGGATGCAGATGCCATTTCCACGGTTTCCCAGAGCGATCTCACTTCGTTCTTCCAAATCGGCGGTATTCATGGTCTGCCGTACGTTCCTTGGGATGGCTCGGATGAACAGCCAGTGTCTACTCAAGGTTGGGAAGGCTACTGCACCCATGGCTCGGTGCTGTTCCCGACTTGGCACAGGCCCTATATGATGCTTTACGAGGTTCGTTTTCTTCGTCTTCATGGATCCAACTTTTCCGCTCACTCAGATAAATCATGATAGCAAGTTCTTCAGAGTCACGCCAAAGATATTGCGAAGAAATATACCATTGATCAGGGCCGCTGGGCACAGGCTGCAGCTAATCTTCGCCAACCCTACTGGGACTGGGCCAGCAACGCTGTTCCTCCTCCGGAAGTCATTTCGGAGCAGCAAGTCACGATTGTCGGATTCGACGGCAAGAAGATCAAGGTCGACAATCCCTTGATTCGATACAAGTTCCATCCCATCGACCCATCATTCCCATCGCCATACAGCGATTGGCAAACGACTCTCAGACATCCGACCAGTTCGTCTCCCGATGCGAAGGACGATATCAACGAAATGAAGAGGTAAGAGTCTATTAATGTTGGATATCGCTTCGTGCATTCCTGACTACTGGGAAATAGTGTTCTGCAGAGCGCTCAATCAGACATCACGACGAAGATTTACAATCTTTTGACTCGGGTCCACACATGGCCAGCATTCAGCAACCATACGCCGGACGACGGTGGAAGCTCTAGCAACAGTTTGGAGGCCATTCATGATGGCATTCACAACGATGTCGGCGGTGGTGGTCAAATGGCTGACCCTTCTGTTGCCGGTTCGTGTTCTTAAGCTCGTTTTCATGTCCATTGCCGCACTAACGCCTTTCAATCGAAGGCTTTGACCCGATTTTTTTCTTGCATCATGCCAACGTTGACCGCATGCTGTCCCTCTGGGCTGCTCTTAACCCCAGCGTGTGGGTGACGTCAGGCCCAGCAGAGGACGGGACGTGGACTATCCCGCCGGACTCCACCATTGATAAGGCGACTGGTAGGCATGTCTGTGTCCAAAGCATCCTATCTATGCTCACAACCATCGCTTTAGCACTTACTCCATTTTGGGATAGCAGTGCCGGCTACTGGGCTTCAAATGAGGTCAACATCACGAGCAAGCTGGGGTACAGCTATCCTGAGTTCAATGGACTGGATATGGGTAACCCCTCCGCAGTCCGTACGGCCATCGCACGGATCGTGAACCGGCTGTATGGTGGACCTATCATGAACACGTTCTCCTCTGCGGCGCCCTCTTCTCAGCAGGCGCTCCGCGAGCATAAGCCTGCTCCTGATCAGACGCCATCAGGCGCCGCGAGCGCGCACCAGCCCAACAACGTCATCTGGGACTGGACGGCCCGCATTCACGTGAAGAAGTACGAGGTCGGCGGCAGCTTTTCCGTGCTGCTCTTCCTCGGAAACGTCCCCGACGACCCGCGCGCCTGGCGCACGAGCCCCAACTTCGTCGGCGCACACCACGCCTTCGTGAACAGCATGCCAGACCACTGCGCGAATTGCCGCAGACAGCACGATCTCATCATCGAGGGCTTCGTCCATCTCAACGAGGCCATCGCGAAGCACTCAAACTTGGGCACGTTCGCACCGGACGCGGTCAGGCCGTACTTGAAACGCGAGCTTCACTGGCGTGTGCAGAAGGCAAGCTTCACATTCGAACCTTTTCGGGTGAACGTTGGCTGAGTGCGACTTCGTGATCAGACGAATGGCGAGGTCGTTCCTTTGGAGGATGTCAAATCGCTCGAGGTCACTGTCATAGCTACGCCTCTGATCTTGGAGCCGGGAGAGGAGTTCCCTGTTCCTGGTGAAGGCGTGCACCACCACGACATCACGCATGGCCGCCAGGGAGGCTCTCGTCACTCCGCCTAAGGAGCATGATTAACTCTTCGTGCGTTTGAACTACCTCCTTCTATCTCTAGCTCTCGCAGCTCCCCTCCAATATGCATACTCTGGACAGTCGATTTGCCTCCTTGAATGATTCTTTATCGGATACACCAGCCGAACTGGTATATGGTAATCCGATTTTGTAGTTTAATGTATCCAAACGCTGTCTTGTCTGTACCACTTCACATTCGCCTCGACCATATTGGGATTTTACGCCAGACGATCATTGTTTTCACGGCTCGGCAGGCCAGGTCGCTCGGCCATCAAATGGTATGGTGGAATTGGATAGAGTTCGACGCCAATGTGTGTGAATAACGTGCGCTGTTTCGAGGTCGGGTCTCTGGCCGGCGCCATTGCCAGATGCTATCATATATTTGCAAGATTGGAAGAGAAGGTGGAGGTTCGGAACTAAAGCGCGCGCATCCAGAAGCAAGCTTTTCGGCGAAGACAGCTGAATAGAGACTTTTCGCAACCGACCGACTCGGACTCGGACTCGACTAGTGGAGTGCCGAGTCCGACGGAGATGCAGCTATAAGCTGGCGTGGATGGCAGGGTGGAGCGACTTATGGAGCCTGTGGCTCGACTGGTTGGGTTCGAGTCGGAGGGTTGCGAAAAGTCTCTAATACAACAGCCGCAGGACGTCGACTGTGGCCTTTACGAGGGTGCCTACTGACGATGAAGCGGTACATCACTCTGAAGACAATTTAACGATGGGATAATTCGCTCTGTCGATGATCACTGCATGCGGACTATAGTCATTGGCTTCGGTTAGCCCCTCGGTCTGTCGCAAGGAAACTATACATTACATCCTATCGCAGTATTCAAAGACACACATGAATCAATATATAGCCTTTTCTCGACCCCACATCCTCGCTGAAGCTCATGTTTACTATCAGATATGATGTTGAATTAATAATGGATCAACTTGGCGGAGGCTTTCCTGAACCTGGTTTGCTCGCTTTACCGCGCGGCCGAAATGGAGGCGGAGTCGCCCTGCGAAAAATAATTAGATTGAGAACCGCATGCTGATACGACATGAATCATACTGCACAGAGGTCGGCGCCGACCTGGGGAATCAGACTGATCAGTCGACTAGCTCGATGACGGCGTAACGGTACCTACTCGGCCGCTGGAGCAGGTATGTTTTGCTCTGCTTGATGCTGTGCGATCTCGGCATCCGATCTACAAAATAAAAGCCGTCATTGGTCTGTACAGCCTCGAAGCCAATTGGGAACATACTTCTCTGGGTTTACGCCCACATGATGATGGTCATCGTCGGGTTTGTGAGTTTGGTTGTCGTCGCGTTCGGACATCGATGTTGAAGATGATGAGCAGGATGTGGTGGTGATGGATCTGGGTGAAAAGAGCTCTTAAATACTGTATGGTATTCTTATCGCGAATGACGCCTACACTTGTCAGGAGATGGGCGCCTTAGAGGACGCTCGGCCCTCTTCGACATCATCGTGCTCCTCCAGGCCTCCACGGTCAATGGATAGATCGATACACGTCATGTTTGCACGGAGTCTGCCGAACCACGTTTCACGCCGACCGCGCAGACCGCCAACAGCGAGATGTCGATGCGTCCATATCTCGAGGCCTACGAACGGTGAGGGGTCCTTTGCAACATAGCGATGCATGCAATTCGCCTATATAGTATATCGAAGTTTCTCACAACAGGTGAACTAGCGCCCTTTATCATCTGACTTATCAGATTCGACGTGCTGTATTCTGCAAGACGAAGAATTGTTTGGCATTGTAGTAAGTATGGGCCAAGTGAGCGCAGTGAAAGCTTTCCTGGGATCTAGTTCTTCTGGGATCCATATCTTCGTATGCACCCTATCATCCGTTTCTTCATCCAGAGGGTCCTGCTGACCCTCACTAGACTTGCGAAGAATGCACGTCGAGTATGGCTGGCAATTTGGCAAGTGCACTTGGGCCGTCGACGATGCAAACCGTCCATCAAAGGACAGGAGGCACGAGAGATCGTCACAGCCTTTCCACCCATATCTCCAGTTGTTGCCGAGAATCGACCCTCCGCTGCCATGAGTCCCAGCCAATTGCCACCATCCGCTAGCCATCCTAGACTCACGAAGACCGATTCCCATCCGTCGCTCGTCTCATTCGCATCTCCTTCGACACATAGCCTTACACCTTCTTCGTTGGACGGTACTAGTTCGCCGAGGTCACACCTGGAAGTCCAAATGACGCGTAGCGCAGCACGTAGCGTGGACACGTTGAGCTCAGCAAGTCACCGGTTGGCGGCTATTCAGGCAGATGCGAGACGATCTTCAGATGCGTTTCCGACGACGCCGCTGCACATCTCGTCCAGGGCTTCTCAGAGGTTCTTTACCGGCAATCGGGCACGCACGCTTTCCACAAGATCGCTTCGAGCTCCGTCTCGATCAGGCTCGCCTGCTCATTCAGCAGGTCCATTTCAATATCTGGATAGTGATACGGTTTCCATCCCTCCCAAACATACCCATGGCACATCGCGCATTGCAGCATCCGCCCCAGATGTACAGATTGAAATGCCATCTGAAGGGTCATCTCCGACTGATGCAGGTGGTTCTTCGACTATGACGAAGGCTACAACGTGGCTGCAAATCTTGTTACCGGATCCGCCAGAAGGTCGTTGGCGAATGCCCCTCCATACGGATAATCTTAGACGATACGAGAGGAAATACAAGATGTGAGTCCGGAATTGTCATTATATATCTTTGTCACGTTAATCATCTGCTTTATTCAGACCTAAACAGAACACAATTTCTGTCATCCCGCCTATGACGACACATTTCCCTCAGTATGTCTTCGACCTATGGCTCTCTAGAGTGGCAGCGCTAAGATTAGTGCAGTTCAACAGAGAGCGGATGCGGTAACTGGGTTCCCGTCACGCATCCGGAGGGTGGCCTCTATTTCTACGACTCCGAGCGGGTACGTGAATCGCCGAACATTCAGCGTTGGATAATGATGTCTCCTTTGACAGCACATCTTCACCGACGCCTACGTCTACGATCCACTCATAGCCGATGAAGCAGAGCAATTCATCACTCATCTCGACAAGATCTTCAAGCTGTATTCGAAGTCGCTGCCGCCAAATTACGAGCTCGTATTAGAGATTGAGCCTTGGGACGATGGCGAATTTCAGTTAATGTGGGGTTACTATTACATCGATCACGACACTCGCAGTCAGTTTTGGCTAGAAGAGTTCGAGAGTGCCGATTTAATCTGGGAGCTGGACGGAGTATCAACTTTTTCGCATATTGGTATGTTGTGCCCTTCCGCGTGCTTGAAACGCTCATGACATATATATTCCAGGGCATGCTGTCGAGAGTCAATATTGGTAACTCCCCTCCGTTCTCTCTTGTAGCTGTTCCTGATACGGACCTATATTCCTGCGGTGAAGGCTTCACTGGGCATTTTTTCCCATCGGACCCCGCCCATTTCCTGTAGAAATATCTGAAGAGCTATTGGGTATCTTGACACACAACGCCATAGGTAAATTTCTGCTCGTTTTTCCTGAATTAGATGTGTAACATACGGAGCAGATACGTTAACGTCAACCACATCAACGGCAATCTACGACACTGACAAGCTCTTCCAAATGATATCTCTCGTCAAGGAGTGTAGCAGTAAGACGGCATCCCTTTTGTCCAGTGTCACATTCCGGGCTGAATAACTATTATTCTGCAGTAGATGGCCCCGCACGCGGGTACCTTGTCTGTGGTATCTGTGCGTTCATAAATTGTTTTCAGATGGACTAATTTTTCTGACTAGTATGCTCGACAGCAAGACTCATGAGCAACTTCTGTGAGTATCAAAATGGTGTGTCCGTTTTCTGGATACTGAAAAGTTCTCCAGGCCATGGGCGATTCGTAAATTATCATGGACAAAGAGGTGCCCGACTGAATAGGAATGCGAGCGTACATGGTGACAGGCAACCCCGCACATTTCTCATCAAGCTTCTCTCGCCCATGCTCTTTTTGGCTCCGGAGGCCCATCTCTTCGACATTGAACAACTCTGGACATTTCTCATCAAGCTTCTCTCGCCCATGCTCTTTTTGGCTCCAAAGGCCCATCTCTTCAACATTGAACAACTCTGGATAGATGAACTCCTCCATCACGCAACATGGAAGAGTTTCGTATCCAAGCTGCAAACAGAATGGAGCGAATTCATAGCCTATGTGCGTTGTTCTCATCTGAACCTTGAGACCCATCTATAAGTGACGTACCGTGCATAAGGCAAGTATCTTACTTGCTGCGAATGTTGCCTTCCTCGCTATCCTGACTGTTACGCCCCAAGATGGTTCTCCTGGAGAGTCGCGACCATCCCAAATAGCGAGTGCGTTATCAATCGCGTGTAGTGTAGGCAGCATTATTCTGGGCCTGCTGTTGATACGTCAACATCGAAGCAAGAAGCTCATGGGCCCTGGGCCAGAACCTGTAAGTATAACCCATAAACGTGTTTGTCATCTCGCTGACAGAGTTTCAGGTGAGCTTCCTGATGAACCGTAGTCAATCCAAGATGGGATTGGAACCTCTCGCCATCATTCACAGTCTTCCGTATGCATTGCTCATGTGGGCGTATGTCTAATTAGATTATATTCCTTCGACTCCGCAAAACTGACATCGCATTTAGAATGGTCACGTATCTCGTGGCGTTCTTAATGTTTTGTTTCTGGGAGACAAATCTTACTGCCCGTTTACCTGTCGGCATGGTTTCTTCTGCCATTCTATCGCTCATTGTATGGTGTATTCTGTCTGCACAGCATGTGTCAGATGAGACCGGCAGGACGTGGTTCATTGACATTGCACAGTCAATGAGGTATCATCTAGAGACATTGTGCCATTTCTACAAGCATCTTCAAAGCCGCGTTCGCGCCAAAGCAGCCGTCGAGGATGTTCCGGTTGAGCTTACGAGCCATCGAACTAGTCATGCAGGACTTGTTCCCGAAGCCCAAGTCTGAATTACCCTTCTTTATATTTCAATACCGCTCCAACATTTTCTTCCATCACTCTCTTTGACATATCCATCTAGTCTGCTCAAATGAGTACATTGCTTGTAAGATCGGTGATATCGTAACACTGGACATATCACTTGTTACCGTCCTCCGCCTCTACAGATTTTACTTCCGCCGTCTTCTCTACTATAGACTGAGCACCGTCCACGGTGCTCGTACTAGACGAGCTCGAGCCTTCTGTCTGCGGATAGGGAGCTGTTCTCGTTGCGATGAGCGCCGTCGCTTTCATCCGTGGGGCCAACTTGGGGCGCTTCCGAGTCGGTCCGGGTCCACCTTGAGTTCCAGTGTCATTGTTATTACCCCTTGGTGTGCGCCTCCGTTTCAACCTGACAAATGTAAGCTCGAATCATTAGCTCCGTGATATGGCGAGATTGTTTACTGGAGGGATTTAAAATCCAAGTCATCTGACTCTCTATCACTGGGAGATCTTGCAGTCAATTAAATTTCACCTCATTCTCGTAGCCTTAAGGTGCCTACTCGGTCTTCAAAGGTTCTGTTCTCTGTGACGTAGCAAGGTTAATGTTGGCAGGATTGACTGACACGATAGTTTCGCTGCGAAATCGTATCAGTCAAGGGCCCGATGAAAAGGAAACAGTCGTACACTCCGGTGCCCGATACCGCAACGACTAGTGCCTCTCCGAATGGACAGGAGGAGATATACGACTTCTCGGTAGCGCTGCGAGACGATGCGAATCAGTCTCAGAGATCCTATCTTACAGGAATCACTCACGTCAGGGTGGCTTGCTCGACATCGTCAACTTCTGTCGCGCGCGAGCCCACGGGGGATAGCATGGATATGGGAAAGAAAAGGGAGCAAGAGCATTTACGATGGTATCGAATCAGTTATCTGCCGATCGTCAGCGCTTGTCCTGGCATCATCACGACGAAGCAAACCAGACCTAAGGCTGGACAACTGGCATCTACATAGCCTGCTGTATTGTAACCTTTCATCCACGGTCTGACAACCCACCTGATGCTCAACCATCAGCATAACTTCCGATCCATGTCTCTCCAGATTCGGTGCTCAGCAGCCTTTTTTCGATTCAGTAGACTAGTGTGCAGACGGACATTGTTAGTAGGGGAACAAGCTCATGCAAAGCATCTGTACACGCGAACAGCCTTGCCGTGATGTGCGCATGGTTTTTTCACATTCTAAAGCATCCGCGTCTACGCAATCCAAGGACATCGCCATCATGAGCACGCACATGGACATCGAAGACGGAAGCCGATACTCACATGCGTCAGATCTTATTAGTTAACACGTGTTTCTAACAATAAGCAAAGCGAAGCCACGTCGAGAGACGAAGTCAGACTGTCCATGGTGAGAGAAGAGAGTCGGAAATCACTAGATAAGGATACGCACTGCAATGTTGAGACCATTTGGACACCTGCGCGCCATTTCTTCAGCACTGACCTCCTGAAATAAGCCATAGAAACTGTATGGCAAGAGAGAAGTCACGGTCGAGGGCCTCTTCCGAGCGCTAGATCCTCGGAGTCGTCAACGGTGTACTGCGGAGAACCGAGACTCCGTCCGGTTTCCCTTCTATGGGCCTGCAGAATAAGGCCAGAGTAATTTATTAAAGCCTTTCAAACATATTGAGGCCTAGAGGATTCGTTCTTGCATTGATAAGTACACCATGGGGTGCGGCTGTACTCAGCCTGAGAGACGCGTGTGAGGAATATTTGATTGGAGTCTGCCGATGCAGCAGAAGGAAGGTCGACTCTGATCGACCGTGCGCGAGATATCTCGCGACGAATAGTCGTTCAAGATCGTCATTGCCATCATGCACTCATGTGAATGTCAGGCCCTCCGATTCAGGGATTTCTATCTTCCCGTCAAAGCGATGGTTGTATAGCACGGATCTACAAGGATAGCGCCCGTTATCATCTGACTTATCGGATTCGACGCTCTGGTCGGCGAAGAAGCATTCAAGCGACTTGTTGTTACAGGCATGGCCAGGATATAACTCAGCCTGTCTGCGAGTTCGATAAAAGTAGTATAGTATCCCGTCTTCCTGCGCTCGACATCTTCGTATGCACACTACCATCCGTCTCATCGTCCAGAGGATCGTACTGACCCTCACCAGATCCGGATCCATATGGCTGGACATGCACCTGCATAACTGATCTCGAGACGGTAAAGAAAAGTACCGATGTCCTGCTAGGGAATGCGTATGCCAGATGCCCTGAATACGAGGAAAACTACCATACTCACGAGGCGGTGACTTTGTATAACACACACCAGATAAGTAGCTGACAGGCGCTTGACATAGCGCAGACTAGAATTTGATCATCTCCGGAACGAAGAACATATCGTCCCTCAATGCTGACGGGCTGGAGTCGACATGGATAGAGCAGTAAAAGAAATGACCACTGCAACTTATGAGTAGATCACTAAGAGAAGACGAGCGGACCCTCTGTTGAGGAAAAGTATGTAATTAGAAGCTGCTGTCTGCGCTATAAGACCACTGATACTGTCATTCTTATATTTACGAAGGATAGTTAGGCTTACATCCTGCGTTGAGCCTGCAAGCCTGCTGTCAGTGGTCTGTGGATCTGAAGACGCCATGGTGACAAGCTGATTATTACTGATACGGTCCATTTTACACGGTGAGGCATTAAAATCACCGCCCATAGCATCCTCGTCATCCAGCTCTCCTTCCTGGATCTCCTTCGCCAGCTCCTTCTCGCGCTCGCGGGCGCCTTCCGCAGCAGCCAACTCCTTGCGATGCGCATTGAGAGGATACCGCATAGCCTAGCGCACACCAGTGAGCCGTGCACACAAAACAAGCCATAACGCAGAAACCGACCTTGACACTCTCGTTGTGCAGCTCCAAGCAGTACCCGATCCGCCGCGCGAACATCTCGCTCACCTCGGGCCCGTACCCGCTCTTCTGCCCGCCGCACTCCATCCAGCCCTTCTCGTGCACGATGCGGCCCTCGATGACGCCGTCGCGGATCGCCTTGCCGACGATGTACTCCGCGTCCTCCTCCGAGTCGAGGTGCAGCTTCACGCAGATGTCGCGCAGCGAGATGCGCGAGTACGAGAGCGAGAGCCGGCGGATGCCCGTCTTGATCACGTTCTGCCGCAGGCGCACGATGAGCGTGTACGTCTTGTCGGCTTCGAAGGTCGCGGCGTGGCGCGAGAGCGTGGACTGGAACTGGGAGAGCGAGCCCGCGCGGACGGCTGATCGCGCACGAGACGTCAGTTTGATTCGTCCTCTATGAGGTAGGCAGAGGGCTGACCTTGGACGATGTCAAAGTATCCGCGCAGCGCCTTCTCCAAAACAGGATGCCGGAACGTGCTTCGCTCTGGGATGTCTCCCATCAGCAACTCGACTACAACACAAAGCTTGTGCACGGCCTGGTAGAACCCGGGGCCGTCTTCGGCGGCGCTGCGCGCCGGATGGCATTCAGCAAGTTGTTGTGCGCGTCCGTGTAGTTCAGCTGTACGGCACGGATGCGACCTAGGTAGTAGTGGTAGCGGGTATACTGTGGGTTGGCCGCCGACACGGGGAACTTGTCTTGGAGACGAGCTTGTCGGCCTGGTCGTACAGGCTGTAATTCAGGTAGCTTCGGAGGAGCTGGTTGATGAGGGCGGCTTGCGTTTCGTCATCGTGGCGCAAGGACGCCGTGCGTTGGGCTGCCAGGAATAAACTAGATTTATGACGTGAGACAAATGTTGGGGTATGAGATGAAGAGCACTCACGGTCGCGCGTCCGAAAGTTCTCCACCGAGTTCGTACGCACGCATCACGGCAAACCAGACCTTCGCGGCGATGGGATCCATACTTCGGCGGTTCAGGGCGTGGATCTTCTGGACCGTCTCTTGGGCGAGCTGAAGTGCCTTGCCATAGGTATCCTTGGATGTCAAGAGGTGGTGCAAGACCAGAAGACGGAGGTAGACCTCGACTTCTGGGACAGGCTCTGCGGAGGGAGCCTTTGCAGGAGCAGCATCGATAGAGTCGATCTCCATAGACTGGTCCTCTGAAGAGGCATCAGGAAGCCATGAAAGTAGAGATGCCTTCGCAGCCGAGTCTGCGAAGAGATGGTTATTACAGCTCTCGAACGCGAGGATAAGCATATGCACCTTTCGGGAATATTTCGTTCACAGCGTCGCGCAGTACTTTATCATTCAGACGCTTGCGGAGAGCGGCCAACGAGCGAAGAACGCGGTGCATGAATCGAGGCTCGATGTTTGCGACGGCCTTCTCGATGAGGGCCGCATTGGACTTGATTTCTGCGACGGGGGTGGGTGGTTCGGGTTTGTTCTTCTCCGCGTTCTTCGTTTCTTCCTTCTTCGCCTTGTCGTCTGCTGGCTTCATTTCAACGTCGGCCATGTTGGACAAATTGCAGGATGTGGTGCGAAGCAGGGGGTACGTGAATGAGTTACAGAGGTGACGCGTCTTCCACACGCGTTTCGAGATTGGATAAACACCACATGGTATTAACTGGCTTAGCAATAATAATGACTCCATAGCTCAGTGGTTTAGAGCATGCGATTGCAGATCGCGAGGTCCCGTGTTCAAACCACGGTGGGGTCTCATTTATTTTCCCAGAATCTGATGAATCTTTGGACAGTATTTTTCGAGCATGTCATCTTTTTTGCCTCTGTATCAGTTTTCTGATATATTTGTGACGAATTTTCTCATTATGTAAACTTATGATGAGTTTATTTTATCAAAAAATATGTTTGACTCCATAGCTCAGTGGTTCAACATGCCAGCATCTTGTCGGTGGGGAGTCGAAATAATTTTTTTATTATGTCCGTTCTATGTTGGAGAAAACACCAGGCTTGCCAGTGAGCATCTTACAAGAATTTCAGAAACAACGGAGAAACAGGCTCGATGAGAACTGAAATAGAATTCACGTGACGGGCATCTACGTGTAAGGTCGCGGGGAAGGGGATGAGTCGAGGACCACCACCAAACCTTTCGCGTCCATGGGCCCTCTATTCCGTTTCCTTCTGCCTCTCCTGGCCGTCGGTCTTGCCAATGCAGCCCGGTTGACCCTCCAGTCTCCTCGCTTCACCGTTCTCTCGCCAAAGGGCGACCAGCTTCGCTCCGAACCGTACGCGCTCGAATACGGCTATCCCGTAGAGTCCGCTAATGACCAGTATTCCCCAGGATTTCCCTTGCGCACATCCCAGAGAAACCTGTGGAGCTTGGCGCGAGCGACTCATTAAGACTCTCGTTCACTGTCTTGGAGAAGGAGACAGGCGCAGGCGTGCAGCCTCACCAGACCTTCCTCCGGTTCTATGACGAGACTACGGGCGAGGAGGGCATCCAGCCCATCAAAGTCGGCCCTTCAGGAAAAGCCAAGTTCGAACTGGTATGCTCTATTTCCCATCCGCACTCACACTGTACCCACATAACACGCAGAACATGGCGCGCCCGCCGCCGTCCCTCCCGCCGTCCGGCGACGCGCCCCTCAAAGTCACCCTGATCCTCGGCTCCTTCGTCCACAGCCCCGCCAAGTACGAGCTCTTCGACCTCCGCGTCCCGCCGTCCGCGCCGCCGGCGCAGCACGCCGACGAGCCGCGCTTCCACCCGCTCCCCGAGATCCAGCACACGTTCCAGCCGCCGCAGAAGGTGCCCATGAAGTGGGTGTCCATGGCCTTCCTCTGGGTCGTGCTCTCGCCCTGGCTCGCGCTGCTCTATCTCGTGCGTGCTCCCCGCGCTCCTGTATATCGTAGACTAAGGCTGACGCGTCGCTTAGTGGGGCACCGTGAGCCCGCGCCTGCCGCACCTCTTCTCCGCGAGCACGCTCCCCTTCACGCTCTCGGTCGTGCTGCTTGAGCTACTTATCATGTGGTACTGGGTCGAGCTCACGCTCGGCGACATTTTGCTGTACGGCTTTGGCGCAGCGATTCTGGCTGCGCTGACGGGCAAGCAGGCGCTGGCCGGGATCGCCGAGCGCAGGCTCAAGCACGCGTAGATGGCAGGCGTGGTGGATAAGATGCGTGTGCTGCTGGCTGACAAGGACGGTGTTGTAGCAGATATTTATACTTGAAAATGAACCCATGCTGTTCGGACGCTTCTGTCGCGGGATCTTGAGATGGTGTATTGACAGGTAAGGAAGAAATCTAGGGGTTTATGTCTCCCGACGGCCACTTCAAATGATACCCTCTTCTAACGAATCCAGTGGTTTGTGAGAAAGAGTCCAAATCCTTCATAGCCCGCAAAGTCAACGGAATACATGGTGCACCACCAGACCCTGCACCGGCCGCACCAGCCCAGAAACCCCTTGGCCTGAACATACAGTAGTCGGGAACGGCCGCCCCACATTCGGATGCACCGGCCACGCAGGCGAGCGCTTCTTTATCTCTTTGAATAATTAACTCATCTCTGATTCTTTCAAATAAGCTCAGCACTCGTCATAGCAAGTGGAGGGAGGGGGATGCTGATGGCCCACAGTTGTCTGGGTGCGGCCATTTGCCTGCGCATTCGGGCGAGATGCAGTTGACGCAAGCTCCTGTTTGCAGAAGGCGGATGGTGGTGCTGGGGGCCATCGTCTTTGATATGAGGAAATTGTGTACTTGCCAGGTGTATATCCCACCATATTATTATACATCCTTCCTTCCTCCCAAATGCAACGATAAGCCAACGATAACCACCATAACACGAATGTCAACTCGGACCATACGAGTTCAGTATGCCAGGTCTGCAGATATGGTGCACAATGCAAAAGCACAGAAAGGAGCTGTTGGACACTGTCTAACATTACATTGTGCAAGGCGATGTTTGTATCTAGAACCAACACTTGAAACATACAATAGGACTCCACATTCTACAACCCCATGCTCTTCACACCAGCGGGATGCAGATCGGGGCTGACCGCGGGGCGCGGACCCGTCTGTACAGTCGTAGGCGCAACGGGCCCTGCGGGGTTGATGCCGGTGCCGTACACCGGCTTGGCCGGGGGCGCGATGAAGGGATGACCCTCTGTGTTGAAGACCCCTGTACGAAAGTGCTTCAGCGTATGCGCACAAGACGACATGAGCATGAGACATACACTCATCGAGGCTGATGGTTTCCGGGTCGTCAAAGGTGAGGTACAGGTACTTCAGCACCTCCGCGAACCAGAAGCTCTCCGTATCGTCGATCAGCGTCGTATTCACGTTGTTCACATCGTTGATCCCCACGAACCCGGTGGGTGTCGAGAGGAACTTCTGGAAGCTCGCGACGGCGCTCGCCGCGCGCTCGACGTACTTCGCGTCGCCTGTGACGCGCCACGCGTAGAAGTTGCTCTCGAGAACCTCTGGGCGCTGGATGTAGTCCGAGCTCGTGATGTAGTACCCGTGCTCGTTGTAGAACGCGAGCTGGTCTGCGGAGATGCCACCGCCACCGGTGAAATTGCCGTCGGATGAGATGAAGGCGAATCCTTCGGGGCCGATGCCTGTACTGTGGGGTTGTGAGACAGGTCGGATAATGAGAGCCAAGAAGTACGGACGCATCGCCTGCGTAGGTGTTCCAGCAGGCATCGTTCAGTTCGAGAGCGATGTCGACAATCGTTTGGTTGTTGGTCAATTTTCCACCTGCAATGAGATATGGGAAACTGCACACATCTAGGCATTCGTATATCACTTACCCATCAACCAATTGCCGGCGTAGAAACAAGCCAGGTGAGAGCCGACGTGACGGATAGTACGACTCTCATCGAAATCGGCGAGGTAGAGGTGGTTTCCCACCGTGGAGGTCTGCATGTGAGGCGTGGCTCAGAAGTAGTATGTCAAATGCACAAACGGCCTACTTTGAGCAAAGTCTTGATGGACGAATCGACGGCGGTCCTCCATGTGTTTGCAAAAGTGTTGTCGGCTGTGTTCGACAGACGTGCATACTTGATGAGGTACTCGAAGTAGCTATCTGAACCTCCGCCCCATGTCTGTGATGAGGAGAAAGCGTCAGCTATAGCATCATCGAATGAGATTTCAAAGATGGAACAATACTGACAACATATGGGTCAACGACCGTGCCACTTGCGGGATTTATTACTTGTCCAGGCAGACCTGCGCACAACATTCACAAGTTTGATTTGAAAGGGCTGCTGATGATGCATAGCATACCTGGCAGCGGGTCAGGCTGTCGATAGGCGCATTAGCCTCGCGAAGCTGAAACAGAGTTAAGAAAAATACCTGAGCTGCAATCTGCTTGACGGATCCTTCCGTCAATTTCCGATAAGTATCGTTGCCTGTATACTCGCTGATAATCGATAAAGAGTCAATCTGGTCCGTTACTTGACAGATTACCTGACTGACCTAAGCCTCGACCATTCCAAGGTAAGCTATTGGAACGTCAGCAACGAAGCGCTCGAAAGCAACCGAAGTACTGACCGTTCCGGCTTCTGCTATATTGGACTGAAAGGATTCTCAGTACATTCACCACACGTGAAAGGAAAGGATATCACTTACAGTCGTCTCGGTAGGAAAGTTCTCCGAGAAATCAACAAATCCGAAAGGCATGGCATTGTTCTGTGGGCGCGTTGAGAAATCGACGTCTCCGGTCACAAAATCGCACACTCACGCCGACCCAGGCGAAAGCCAGCTTATCGGCAAGTTGCTTTGCCTTCTCCACCAGGAAGAAATTCTGCGGCTGCCTTCCGCTGAGCTCCCACGCACTGATAAGCCCTCCGACGTAACGAATCGAGCTCTCGAAGACGCTGAGTGAAGGTGGACGGTGTTAGGGATATGGGAAGGACTTCTAGATTGTACGTCTCACCTGACGGTGTCCGGTGTGTTTGATTGGTTGAAATTGATGCTCCTGGAGAAGTTGACTCCTTCGTTGAAGAAATCCTGTGATGATTTGATTGACGCCTCGCTCGAGAAGGCCGAGCAACGTGATGGGACGTACAGTGAGCCCCATGATATGCTGGGGAGAATTATGAATTCAGTCGAGTGTACGAGCCGCGGACTTCTACAAACATACCATGGTAGACAGACCATCGACGATGCTTGCACCCCAGCCATTGCGAGGGTCGGAGAATGACTGGCTTATAGGAGATACCTCGTCATGGCCAAAAGCGAACTTTCTGCCATTAAAAGTGAGATGTCAAGGCGCGTGGAGCAGGGGACACTGTTTATATCACCTGTAGGCCTGATAGCTTTCGATAAAGATATCCTTCGTGGCCTGCTTGTGAGCTGCCGCATCACTGGGCAATTTGATCCCCGACTTCTGAATATTCGCTCCGAGCGCGAGGGAAGGCCAGAGCAGCGCTACGCCTACGGCGCGCAAGCGTTGAAATCTCATCGTTCAGCACCAAGGTCAACTGCTGGCGAGGGCGATTTGGACGGCAGGCGAGATCAGGCAGCCTACAAACCCGACGGTTTGCCAAGCTCATATTAATAGTCAAAGGTCGCTAAAAATGTTCCCCAAATGAAGCACGTCGTCCTAGAATTCTGTTCAATGCATGCTTCCAAGACGCAAGGCAAGATCAATTCCAGTGCCTGAGCGGATGGACGGGCTTTAGGACTGGTCACAGGATATGCAGCCGACGAAAAGAGCAGTATGCGTACCGAACGAAGCTCATTATTCTGATATTGCTGGCAAGTCCGCTGTAGTGTGCAGCACCTCTGTCGACGACGCTGATTGGAGGTGTGTTAGTATGGCCAGTGCGATCACCGCGATAACGCCGCATGCCTGCCCAACTTGGCGACAACGAAAGAAGGCCGGCGATAGTCTGGAACGTCAAATAAGAGACCACTATATCAGTCCCATACACTCGAGAAGCTGACGACCCTTGTTCCAACTGGGGTTGATAGCATGCCGCTACCAACATTTACCATATTCGGCGGTTCTTCGGCGGCATCAAGGCCAAAAACAGCCATCAGCCCAGCGCTTTCAATAGCAAAATTTCTAGATTTCAAGAAGCTGGCATTCAGATATGAGTAGAAAAAGATCTCCCACGACAGATATTACATCTGCGGGCTTTCGCCTTCCACGGCTATCGATTCATCCCGCCGCACAACCCACGCTCTTCAGATGGCTGCTTCTGCCTGCTCTGCGTGGGTGGCCGCGGTAGGGTCTCGGTAAAAGTCCTCGTCGCCCATACGTACAATTCCATGTCTAGAATGATGGACATGGATCAGCGGCGCGTCCGACCGAACGGACCCATCACGTACTTGCTCTTAACATGAGAGATCATCCCGTCCAAGCTCATGAGGTTGGTCTTGGTGCTGCTGGCAGTCGTTGACGACGTGTGGTCCGCTGCACATGTGACACCCGCATCGTCGGCTGGCGCATGCGTGGTCTTACCATGATTCGAGCAATGCCGACATAAGAATGTCTTAGACGCGCGGACTTCCTTAGCCTTGGGAACTGAGCTCGTCCATTCGGCGAATGACCCGCGGTTATATCCATAAGTGAGCGGGTTCATTTGCTCCGGGAATAAGAGGGCAAGTTGCATGCTTTCGTGACGCTTGCTGTGGCCGGCCTGGAAGAGGAACTGGTGATCAGATGCCACAGCACAGGTGAGTGAATGAACACGCACAAGTCGGGTGTAGTCCATCATAATAGGTGACGGGCATGACTTGCAGAGGAAGGCAGGCCCAAGAAGCCCAAGTCGGTGCTCGGTAATATCATCCTCTGCATCCGTCTTACTGAGCACGAAAGCTTGGGAGAAAACGTCGATAGCCTGGGGATATGAGGGTCCATACAAGGCGGCGGTCAATATTCGTGGGATCGCTCGCGTGGCAGCTCAATACATACCTTCTGATCAGGGACGAACTGGTCGGGACTCCATGCGCTCGACTTCTTCCTCTGGTCTTTCTTCGAGAGGCCGACGCATTCGTGCCTGCAGGCACCCACGAAGTCCAGCGAGCCCTCGTTCGCATATTTTTGGGATATCCCATTGCATCTGGTGCAAATAAAGCGCGCGGTCAAGCGGTGAACGGGATGTACGACCTTGCGGGAAGGATTGCTCCAATTGGGAAAACCCATGACCTTTGCCAGCTCACCCTTCGCCGTTGCAGTCCACTTCATCAGATCGCTCCATAGCAGATCCATTATAGCGGGCTGCTTCAACTCGGTCCGAAGACCCTCTGAGGCGGACGTTTCTTTGTCGCGCAGAAGTACCATGACGGGCAAGCGGCGGAATTCGGTAAGAGAAGGGATAACGACGTCGTGCTTGACAAGTTCGTCCGGGTTTGACAGCAGCCTCTGATAATAGTGTCCTATGTCCTGACGCCTTTTCTGAGAGCCTTGCTCCTTGGACCGACGTTCTCGATGGATATATATGTCCCTGACTTCCAGCTGAACTTGAGATTCAATCGCATCCCAATCTAAGAAATATGGCTCAGTGTTAGACGATGGTCAGATCATGGTGGAAGGGAGTCAGAACTGACCTCTCATAGATAGTGGTTCCAGACTATTGCAGCATGCCCTGAACAAGGAGCCGAAGGAAGGCGTGTCCATGAGATCCTTCGGAGTCCATCCAGCGGCACTGGCTCTTGCCTTTCCGCTACAAGGCATACAGATCAGGATCACGAATGCAATGGGCGATGAGAACGATATCGACTAACAAATTGCCATTCTCGACTTTGACAGTAGCGTAGAGAATTTCCCAATTTTTCCGCCAGGCAACGAGGCGCCTGCAAAGCTGAAAACGATCATGAATCAATGAACGCAACAGTTGAATAGCTGGTCCAGACTCTCACCATCATCAGTGGTTCCAACCGACGTTGCTCCTCATGATGTCGCTGCCAGAGACAAGATCAGCGGCTGTTGTAAGAATTGTGGGAAGTAGGCTTAAGGAATACCTTCCGATACTCAGCGAGATCTTCTCCTATCCGGATGACTTTGTTGTACTCGTCAATAGCGCTGAGCCAGGCGGCCGCGCGATCTGCAACCCTGATGAGACCAAGGTACATGTATACACCGATACCGTTGACACGCACATTTTCCTAACCTGAGAGAAGACATCGGGGCTAGATGTTGTTAGAGTACAGATTATTCTACGAAAAAAATCACATTGACTGCACATACATAGGTCGTTGTTTTCTAATTGTGGAAGCCATTTCTGGATGTGTTCTTCAGCTTTATTAAAAGTTCCGTGCATGAGCGTCCCGCTTCTGACAAGATCATAAATATGCAGTTAGCCCAGGATAAACATATACGTACTTGGTTAAATTTGTACTACACGAAGACTGTGGCAATAAAACGTCTAGATGCCCGTTCTCCTGTAATTGGCAGAGAGAACAAAGGGACGCACGTTTCCACAGAGGCGGAGCCGGAGGGCGAAGGACGCGTACATCTTCTTCGTCCACTTCTTGCAAATCTTAACAACGGGCACCATTCACCGATTCATCGGAGTGAGGAGAGACAACGCAGCACGTACCTCGCACGGCCCCCCATCGAACACGAACGCAGCGAATGCAGGCTCGCTCATCCACGGCGGCGGATCGGGCAATGGACCAGAGATACATTCCTTTCTCGCATTGCGCCATATCCAAACATTTGCTGGGTTGACGAGGGTAGCACAAAGATGTTTGTTGCAGCGCGCAACTGCGAGGACATCCTTCGGCGATCGAGCGTATGAGAGGATCGTTGCGAGAAGTTCAACCGGCAGACGGTCAAGATACGACGGTTTTGGAAGACGTCCATCCCCTGATCCGCGACCCTTCCCTTTCTTGCGCTTCTTCGCTATATGGGAGGCGCATGTAGTAGATGCATTGGCTGAGCTCGACATAACGCGTCAAACGACTGTCAAACGATGAACACCTGTGATTAGGGGAGAATGGCGGAGCTCCAATCGCTATCGTCTTCAATATATGTAGCAATTGCGTACGAGTTGCACGACAGTAGCGATGAGGGAAATGACAGGAGAAGAGGGGACGATGGAAACGATGCCAGGAGCCTGGCTTTGGCAGACAGTCGCCGCGGCCGAGATAAGCGCCCAAGTGGCGCCCATGTCACACGGCGGTCGTTGTCACTTCAAGTGACGCTCTTCTCGGAGGTGCGTCAGTGTCTCGTCGCACGCCGCCGCCGACTCGCAATTGAAATTTGCGTTTGCACCTTCAGCACAACTCGAATTCAACAGTGATTCAACGGGACTCTGTTTACAGACACTACTGAATATTCTTCAAAGAGACCTCCATGAAGAAGGTATGAATTTTCCAAAAATTATCAAGTCGAGAGAAGGCGGATTGCGCTGTTTCGCGTCCGTCGCGAAGACAAGACTGCGAACCACGAGACAAGCCCGCGGCCAGCACCACATCCCTCTTCTCCATCACCATTCCCCTCGTACAAGTTCTCCAGCGCGGCAGAATCGTCATGCCTCCCACTCTCAGCTCCTCAGCACGTACAGCAACGCGCGCCTTGTGTGACACGGCCATACGACGCGCTCGGGCCCAAGGCCTCTGCGCGATTTGTCGGTCTTCGCCCAATCCCTGACACTTTTGGTCTTCCTTCGGTAACGGATGCGTGCGCAGCTGCTGTACAATGCAGACAGACTTTAGCTGTGGTCGCGCGACCTGAAGCGTTCGACGGGCGACCAGCGTATAAGCCCATGGTCTTCGCCCTCAGTCGGCTTCGACTGCGCTCGTTTCCGGGCATGGTAGCCCACGTCGTGTACCATCATCTGAGGGGTACTTCAGATGGGGCCGCCGCCAGGGTGATGACGGCGGTAACACTGCGTGGTGGTGCAGTGGGGATCTCTGCCTGAGTGAAGGCAGTAGGCGATGCTGTCCCGTGTTGTCGGGTTGTGTGCTACGATACAGCTGCCGTGCTGTCGGGGTATTGACAGCGGGAGACCGTCTAGCGGTGCATGCAGACCGAAGTCCGCGACGGCAAGTAGTCGACGCAAGCGCCAACCCTTTACCGCGCTGCTCCTAGAGCAGCCCTGCTGAGGAAATCCGAGCGGAACTTCGAGCTCCTGGAGTAGAACTCAAAGCTCCCGCAATATTGTACGTGGTGTGGGGTGCGCTGAGACCGGAGGTAACGAGGCCCTCGGCCATCGACAGACGGAAATGCGACAGGGAAAGGTGATGAAAGGGAGATGGACACTAGCCACGACTGACGACCATGCAAGCATGGCGCGGATCCGCCGCAACAAGCTCGCAAAGGGAGACCCAGAAGGATCTTGTGCATGACGAGCGACGTGGTCTTCGACCTGGATGATGGTAGCAGGATGGCTTGATGGAAGAACTTTTAAACCCTCGGTGAAGAGGTCTGTGCGTGAGATATCTATTGTCTTTGTGCACAACGCAGGCTGAAGCATGCGCCGCGGCCACATGTTGCAAAGAGATAATCGTGATCGTGATGATGAGCATCGCGGTCGCGTCTCGTGCCTGTACATAACCAACGTCGACGTTGTGATCAGAGTTGACTTGCAACCACTTACTGTGGCAATAACTGTTCTCTCAGAGCGACACTATCATATTGGAACGGACTGGCCATGTAGGACCGCGACGACCACAATAAAATATTCCTTTAAGATCATCATAATTCATCATAGACCGTACCAGGGCATCAGTATCTGGCTCTCTCGGCATCTCCAAAGCGGTCTCTGCGGGCAAAGGCATTGAGCAGTCTCCGAGAATGTCACGTCGCCCAAAACTTGTTCGAGAGAATCCGAAATATGGCCGACGGCTTTGTCGTCTGTCTCTGCCGACGCCGTCACAGCGTTCAGCCCTTGACTGACAATCTTTGAGCCGCTTGAAGCCATCATTGCTGCCGCCGACACCGAGGTTGCCGCGGCTGCCACCACAGAAGACGCAGATGGTGAAAAGCTGCCCGCCTCCGCCCTAATCAGCGCACCCATCATGCCCTTCCCAGTCCCACCACCCATATTCGGTAAGAACCGCGTCCACCAGAACGCAATCCTGACGCCACGGTCGAAGATGCGCTGCTTGAGGATGAAAAGCACAACGACAATGAAGAACGCGAGCGCGGCGAGGATCAGCAGGCGGTCGAGCCAGTCGGACTTCTCAAGCGCGGTGATGAGGTGCTTCGAGGTACCGAGCATGCCGGTGAGAACATCGTGGGTTGTGGACGTCGAGGACAGCGTCTTGGTGGAGGATTCTGCGGCGGGTAAGATTTGTAGTATACCGACAGAAAATAGAGAGCACGTACCTAGCATTTGCACTGAGAGGACGGAGCGCTCTAGTTCTCCCTGCATGAGGCCCATGGTCCGATGCAAAGTATCCGTTACGTCGTTATTCGCTTTCATTAACGCATCCTCCCTTTGAAGAGGCGTCGGCTTCATAAAAAGTCAAGAATTCAGTCTGAAGGCAGACTTACGCCGTCTTCTCTCCGGAAGTCTGTTTGGTCTTCATGACAGACGATCGAAGCAGCTCCTCTCGTTTGGACGCATTCTGCGTGTCAATGGCGCGTTTAGACGCGAGCAAAGCAGAGCGCGAGTCTTTGCGCAAGACTGTGAATCACAGAAGTCTTCAGCATTTCATAAGATTGAAGCAATGCATCACACGTACTTCGCCAGCTTGGTCCTGAACTCCTCCACCACGCCTCTGAGATCTCGCCTTGCCCTCGCTCCTCGCTGTTCCTCTACAGCCTCTTCTAAAGCCTACTGGCACGGAATGCACTCAGCCATCATCATTATGCGTTTCATCTCAAGCCAGCTCACCTCGATAGCATGCGTCAATGAATCCAAGTCTTCACGAATCTCCGCTGCATACTGCTGCTGCACGGTTAGCGACTCGCGACACGCGCGCAGACGCGGAATCTGGAAGTCTGCAAGGTCAATCTGACGTCTTTCTACGGAGGATATTGACGCCACGGTCGCCGAGTCAAAAGTAGAGGGGAGAGGGGGCATTGTGGTTGTTGGAAAGGTGCTGGACAGCGCGGCGTAGTGAGCGTTGTAGTAAACGCCTCGCGAGTGATGCCAGGTCCGGGATTGGACGGGCCGGTTATTTCATTTCTTATGTTTTTCTAACAAGTTTGCACGAAGTGAAGAATGCGTCGAACGGACTGGCCAATACAGCAGATAGATGGTTACTAACAGTCTGAAAGACTAATCACAGAGGCACAACGGGAAATAAAGGAATAACATTAAATTGCATCGATCCATGGCCATATTACGACAAATGTTGCTAGCGCAGATATCCAACGAGGGAGAAATAGAGGAAGGGATGTACACTAAATTGTCCCAGGGATTAGGTTCGAATTCGCGAAGATCAACCCTCAATGCGAGCCCTTGATTAAGTCTGCGGCCCTCTCAGCGATAGCGTAGATGGGAATCTGAGTATGCAGAGACGGGATCTCCGGCTGGTAAGAATGAGAAAGCACTTTTGTAACAAGAAGGGAAATGCTTACGAAGACTGAGGCATCGACGACCCGCAGACCCTGCACATTCTTGACGCGGAAGTCAGGGTCAACGACACCCCACCGGGCGCCCTTAGGCGACATCTTTGCAGTGCCAGTCTCACGCCAGCCGGCAGTGGCCTGCGTGCGGATGTACGACTCCAGCGCAGTGGTGTTGACGCTGCCATCGAGAGGGATGCCTGCATCAAGCCCACTTGCTGGTGCGATAACGTAATTGTCCCATGCAGACGCGGACAAGAATTTCCTCGCGGCGAGGATGCCCTGCTCCAGGACGAAAACATCGAAGGGGCTGGTCAAGATGCCAGCATCGACGACAGGTGGACCGAGGGGGTCAGTGGCGTTGAGAGTGACAGAGCCGCCTATGATCACGATTTAGAGGAGTAAATCTGCGAGGATGAGAACGACTTGCGAGAAAGCGGGGTAACTACGAAGTTTTCCATACTAATCGAGTTTCCACTGCCCAGTCCACCCTCCTGAAAATCTCATTTAGTGCAGACTCGATTGCTTGAAGCAAAATGGCACGTACCACGAACTGCAGCGTGATGTGAGGAGCTTTGTCCGAAGACGACGGGATCGCCATACTGCTTCAGCATTTGCTGAACCTCTGGGTCTGTCTCGTTCAGCCGGAGATTGAACATGTGGTTGCTGACGCCATTGGAGAAAGGGCCAGTGTGGGACGCGGTCCATTGAGCAAGGGAATTGTTCGCGAAAGTCTCGTTCTTGGTAATGAGATCATATAAGGTCGTGGTTGAGTTGACGCTCCAGGTCAAAATGACCGTGCTGTAGTCGGTCAGATTCTTGCCCACATCAGGAACGTGAGCGATGGGAGTAACGTTGTAGCTGGCCAAGGTGCTGTTGTCGCCAATGCCGGAGTTCAGCAGGAGATGGGGCGTGCCGAAAGTGCCAGCAGAAACAATGACCTCCTTGTTTGCAGTCGCATGGAGAGTAGAACCTAGCTTCTTGTTAGATTGGAGCAACATTTTAAGAATGCTGATGCGAACGCACCAGTGCCATTCGACAGGTGGTATTCTACGCCATTCACGGGACCACCGCTCTTTGACTGAACGACGCGGTCAACAGTCGCGTTTACCAACGCGTGCAGGTTCGATCGTCCCAGGAACTTGTCTGCAAGATAAGAGGTTGCTGCGTCCTCGCGACTGCCATTGCGCATAGTGTATTGGAACCAAGCTGTGACATCTGGTGAGCCAATGCGTAGCAATCAAAAATGCACTTACCAACACCCAGAGGAGACCCATTGTTGAAGTCGAGGATAGGCGAATAAGGCCCACCAAGCTCGTTCAAGGCGGAGATGATGAGAGGATCTGTCTCGTACGACCAGTTGGGAGAACTGGTAGCGACGATGCCCTGCTTTCCGTGAATCGATGGGTCCAGTTCGCCGGTTGTGTTGCGGCCGCCAACAGAAGGAGTAAGGACCTCGCTCTTAAATCGCACGTCAGTCCGAGACCCCAACAGTCGGTTGACAAACTTCCTCACCTTGATAAAGTACGGGTAGATCTTATCCCAAGACCACCCAGAGTCACCCGTAATAGCTGCCATCCTATCCCAGTCAGATGACGGGCCGCGGGAGTAGTACATTCCATCTAACGCAAGATGAGACTATGCGTGACAAGACCCGACGAATATGCTCACTGATCATGCTTGTCCCACCAAGCACACGGCCTGCAGGGTATACCAGAACGCGATCGGCAGCTGTGTCTTGACTATCGGGAAATGAGATGCAAACGCAAGATGAAAAGGTAGAATACTCACGGCAGCACCGAGATGTTCCAGTTCCACAAGGGGTCATGGGGCCCGTAAAGATTATAGAACGGAATCTCGAGTTCGAGGACACCTTGGCCACTGATGATGCGTTATTACAGAGGAAAGCGGATTAGGGAACGCGCGGGACTTACGATGGACCGCCCTCCAATACGAGCACCTGAGTTTTAGGGTCCTCCGTCAGTCGGTTCGCGAGTACACTGCCAGCGGTTCCACCTGCTCCATCGTCAACGATGATTCAAAGAACACAACGGCCGAACACGGCTTACCACCAACGACGATATAGTCGTAAGATGTCGAAGGAAGCTTCTTCGCATCGTCGTAGAGGACTGCGCTGCAAGAAACAGCCACAGACAAAAGCGCCGCCAGACGGGCTTTGAGGAAAGCCATGGCCGAGTAGAAAACCGGATGATACACATGACGAACATCGCAGTATTTAAATCTATACCAACAGGGTCCCATGGTCCCAGCGAACTATGACCGAGCGCTGGCTTGTGGTGGTGCCTCCATTCGTAAGTCAACGATCACGTCTGGGATCGATATTATTAGCTGTGTCCGCACATCCAGGCGAACCGGATGATCGGATTGACGTCCAACATTGTTGGAGGAAACAAGGAACAGAGACTACATTTGAATAACTCACGGGTCCTGTTAACACGAAAGCGTACCAGCCGGATTCATGTCCAAGCGCCGCCCAGTATACTTACCCCAAGGGACCTGCATGTGCACGGCACAGCGGTGCGATGCACCGCCTACGCCTGAGCCTGATGGGAGCAGTCCTGACACAGAGGGCGTGGGTTTCGCAGATGCGTGAAGTGCAATAAGATCATATAGCGTGCATTTTCCGAGTCGCCAGCTGCTGTAACCACGACGAAAGAAAACAAAGTGCGCGTGTATCGTGATTGGAATATTTGCTGCTCGAGCGGAGTTTCAAATGGAATGAAAGCTGTTAGGCGCCGGATGGCAGGAACTGTCAGATGTTGATCACGTCCCTTCTGGTGAACATGAAACGGTACTCAACGTCGGTATCTCGGGTTTTAAGTAGACCCAACGAGTTCCAGTCTGTCGAGGAACATCCGCCGACCCCTGCTGGAGCGCAAGATCTCACACGTACGTCTTGCGCTGCATTCGCATTCTACTTCATCCGCGAAGGTTAATCCGATCGTCACATCACGAAAAGTTAGGATCGACCTTCCAGGCAGCTGCATGCTTATGCGACGGTAGGTAGCTGGGAATAATATGATTCCAGGACATGTAAGCCATCGGAGCTTTCAGTCGCAGCGCCCAAGCGCTGAGATCTCATCGCTTTGCCTGGGCGACGTGATGATCCCGCCAAAGCACACGTTTTTCCAGGCTGATCCGTTGCTGTCTCTTCGCCTATTGCATAGGTAATAGCGTAGCCGCATCGCGAATGACCGTCATTGACGGAGGGGCCTGATCGTGTTCACTTGTCCACGTTGTTCCAACTTCCCAGATGTCGATACGCGACGCCACGGACAATATTGAAGCTGTACTCTCATAGAATTATTTCCCAGTTATTCAAGGAGTAGAAGCTTGTTCGTTTAACAGGGCCCTAGACTTACAGGTTGCCTGTTCCGCGGGAGCAAGCTCAAGTCCTGCGATTTGTTCAGACGTATGTATTGGCGTTCTACTTCTACGACATGCAATGATTGCCAGTGCGTTTGACCTGCCGGTCGCTGCGATGATGGTACAGCTCATCAAAGGATGGATTGCACCATCTGAGCTCGTGCCTGACCTGGAGACTGGAAAACGTTTGGTTTGTCCCACCATAGTAACCTGTCAGGCGTCGGGACCACCTAAATCAATGGGTTGCATGCGCCGGTCTCGTCGCATTTATTTATATCCTGCTCGAAAATTGGTGGTCACGTTTATCGACTGTGCCGTCTGGATGTTGTGAATGTATTTTCCGTTTGATGTACGTATATTCTTGTCCTCACTTTACACATCAGTCTTCCGGTTATGATATCTTTTTTCCCGTCCTTGTCGCCCAGGCGAGAGATACAGGCAATCTTCATAATCGGCCTCATTATCATTTTATCCAAATATCGCTGATTTATTGAGTATATGAGAGTAAGAAAAAATGACACGAACAATATAACAAATAGCCCACACTACATCTACAGAACCCAGAGAGTCACTCTCTATGCTTCGTTCAAGCCGTTCCGCACAAGCGCCTCGGCGGCCTTGCTCCTCAATTTGAATGTGCAGTCGAAGTAGGGTGGACGACTGTGAAAAGCACCCTCTATCAGCCATCCACTGATCCAACAGGACAGGACAAAACGGAACGTACCTGGACATCGAATTCGAGTATTCGATGGAGGCCGGGTCCAGCGGCTTGCCCTCCTTATCGACGGGATTCGCGATATCGAAAGTTGCCAAGATGGAAGCGGACGTGATCCACAGCGTGTCGCGTCCCATGGCTAACCGCCCCTCGTCAGAGACACAACTTCGTCAAAAAAGCACACTCACTTCGTCCCGGACAGATCCTCCGTCCAAAGCCAAAAGCGATCTCGCTATCCGGAATATCATTCCGCTTCCCGTCCTTCGTCAAAAACCGCTCAGGCCGGAACTCGTCCACGTCCTCGCCGTACACCGCCCGGTCGTGCAAGATGGCCCACACGTTTGACGAGATGAACGTGCCCTTCGGCACGAGGTAGCCCTCGTAGATGTCGTCCTTGTTTGAGGAGTGGAAGAGGCCAAGCGGCGCACCGGGGTGCCAGCGCAAAACCTCGTTAAGAAGCGCGTCCATGTAGGGGATGTTGCCGAAGTCGGTGAAGTCAGGGAGGCGCTCGCCATGTAGGGCCTCGTCGATCGCGGCCTGCGCGCGCTTCTGCACGTCGGGGTTCAGTGCCATAGCGAGAGTGAATGTGCATAGGGTGCCGACGGTCTGCAGAAGATGGAGATGTCAGCTATGTGCTTAAGCAAGGTCTGCAAGAAGTAACTTACAGCACCAGCACCGCCCAAATAAGCCTCCGCAAGGATGTTCTGCATGAACTCCTTAGATTCGTTGGTGCTCTCATCGTCGTCCTGGTGAGCAGCGAGGAAGTGCGAGGCTATGGAGGGAGGAGCAGTGCCATTCGCCTGAAAATGCATTAGAATTTCGCAAACTAAAGCCTAAATAATCAATTCTACGAACAAGCTGCTCCTTGACGTGGTTGAACGGCACCGAGCGCGCGGTTACGCCAAGTCCTTTCCACTCGTCCGCTTGTTTTTTGAATCCTCCACCAGGGAACCACCTTGGAATCCACCTCATGGGCGGGATGAGATCGACTATACGTCTATCAGCAAAGAAATGCATGATTTGAGAAATCTGACTGACCAAGGAATCCACCGCCAGCGACGACGGCGAGGGCACCGACAAGGCCCTCGGCGAGCTTGATGAAGTAGTCGTCTTCCGACTTTGGTGTGATGCCGTACGTCGCAGATAAGATCATGTCACCAGTCGTCCTGCATCGCATCATGTGTTAAATAGATCTCGACAAAAAAACGCTTATGACGAACAGCTGCATGTCCCGCGCGTAATTCACGTTGCTGTTCAAGAGACGCTGGAGCAGACGCCGCGCCGCGTTCTGCGCGTGCATCCGCACAGCTGTTGACCCTTCAAACTCGCGGTGGAATAGCCTACGGTGCTCTGTCGATCCAAAGATTATTATGTGACATAAGTGGTTTAACGGGAAGGGCTTACGCTTCCATGCGTCACCGTACTGCATAAGTCCAAACACCCACGACATTCCCATCAAATCGCTCAGCATGATGGATTGTGGCCTATCAACGTCTCATTTGAACGCGATTAACCACTGAGAACATGCAGGAGCCGTACCTGTCGGAATAGATAGTAGAGCGTTTGACCAGCAAGTCTGTTGCGGCCTTCATTGTGTTGAGGACGAGAATGCCGTTTCCGCCGGGGAGACGCAGGTACATCAAGTCCGAATCTACAAACTGCTAAGCTCCCAGGACACATTGTCCAAAACCACGGCACGCACTATTATCACGACACCATTTATCGTATATCTTCCATGGATGCGTCGTTGGAATACTCAGCATGTTGCCGAGAATCGGGAGGGGCGCGGGCCCGGGGGCGTCCTGGCCTTCTTGCCTCCGGAGAAGAGCCATGCAAACGCGATGACGGCGCCGACGCCGATAAGACTGAGGTCAACGACGCCCAGCTGCGACGCGCGGTCATTCCAAAGGGTCAGAAGTTGAGAGGTGTCCATGATAGAGTTGTACCTGGGAGGATTCAGAGACGGAGCGCGACTTACTTGCGCACCTTGATCAAGGAAATCGGGTCGTGGCTATGCATGGTTTAGTATCGGGCGGGACCCATGCATCGGTCGCGTATGCATCCGTTTGGAGCGGAGGCACGGTCTACTTGCGAGCAGGAGCGAGACGACGAGGCGGGCCGCGGTAGTCGGAGGCGACTGATAGTGCCAGCTGCAGGCAGACTCCGATCTTCTCGTCGGGTCCGGGAGCATTACAAACTGCAAGAATGAAGTTATGATACTGGTCTAGGAGATCTGCGAGAAATCACAGGACAACGAACACGTACATCAAACCCGGTCGATCGCGGAGGTTAACGGGCGTCGCGGTGTAATGGCAGTATTTACAATACCAGGGAACTTACCGGACAGACGCGTAGCGGATTCTGCTGGTGTTCTGTCTGGATTTCTCTGGCGCTCTTCGAGTCTCCATGAGGCTGGTGTTCGTCCATGCCAGTGTTCTGACTGTCCATTCACTTCAAAGTTCAAGGTCCAAAGGCTGCGCTCGAAATTCGAGCGCTTCAGGTCGGCATGCGTGGGAAACACGATCATCCACGACAATGAATGAAGTCAACAAATTTGAATCCAACGAATTCTTTGCTCTGTCCATTGAAAAGCGCCATGCTACGCTTATTCCGTCAAGGGTTTGTGACTCGTAATTTTGGGTTATTCTACGCTATGGGAGGTCCACTGGAATGAACATCAGCCCGATGCGTTGAGCAAGCGCTCGGCATACAGATTCGTCACTTGAGCGGCATCTGTGCTTCCCATGGACTTCGGACGTTATGAACCAAGGTGCGTCTTATAAATTGTACTCAGAACCACCAAGGTGCGCGTCTCTATCAATCTCCAATTCGACCTTTTCCCCGTTAACACCTTCTTCAAGGCAAGGCCAAGCGCTGATCAGAATCTAGCCTCCCCACGCCGTACCGGTCCCTGAATCCCTACTATCACCATGGGCAACGCGCTTGCTGTCTACAAAGATACGTTTCCCCCGAGCCCGACATATAGCGTCGACGACGTGCCCGACCTCACTGGGAAGGTCATCATCGTTACTGGAGGTAACACGGGTCTGGGAAAGGAGACGATCAAGGTATGAAGTCCGCCAGTTTGCGATCCGTAAACAAGATCCATGGTTGTGCAGGTGCTCCTCCAACACAATGCCACTGTATATCTCGCCGCGCGCAGTCCGAGCAAGGCCAAGGCGGCAATTGACGAGCTCCGGGATGTGACCGGGAAGGAGGCACTCTTCCTCCAACTTGACCTCTCCGACTTGAATCCATCAAAGAGTCTGCGAGACATTTCCTTGAGTGAGTACTCGTTTGCGCGGGCAAACTCTTTCCCACAACTCCTTCCGATATTAGAAAAGAGAAGAAACTGGATGTTCTCCTCAACAACGCGTGCGTATCTCCACATCTTTGACGCAATGAAAACTGAGACTCCATCAGAGGTGTTATGATGAGTCCAATCGAGCAGCTCACAAAAGATGGTGCGCGAGTGCTGTCTCTTTGTGGTGATTGAGCTTGTCTGACATCGAACCATAGGTTACGACCTGCAATTTGGCACCAATGTTCTTGGTAAGGAAATGAAGGTCGCGTAATTATCCTAACTCTCCTGCTCAGGTCATTTCTACTTCACAAAGCTCCTCCTCCTCTCCTTCTGTCTACCGCAAAAACAACAGGTGAAGCACGCATCGTGACGCTGTCGTCCGGGGCCGGACTTATGGTCGACGAGATCGACTTCAACACCCTCAAAGACAGTCCCGCGCGCAAAAAGCTCGGAACGACGAAGCTGTATATGCAGAGCAAGCTCGGCAACATGGTCTTCTCGCTGGAGCTGGCGCGCCGATATGCCGACCAGGGCATCATATCCACGTCGATTAATCCTGGAACGCTCAAGTCGGACTTAGCACGCTATGTCGACAGTCTGATATACAAACTGATATTGGTATGTGTATAAGGGAAGAAAACTTGCCATTGTTGTTGCTTATCTTGGTACAGAAAATTATCAGTTATCCGGTGCCAATGGGCACACTTATCGTCGCTGTACGCCGCGACGCATCCGGATGGGAAGAGCCTCAATGGAAAGGTAAGAATCCTTCAAACTGCTTTCCTACAGCGTATGCTCACGATCACCGGCAGTATCTGAAGCCTTGGGCACGGGAAGGCGAGCTCAGCAAGACCGCGACTGATCCAGAGCTCGGAAGGAGCTCTGGACGTGGATGGAGGAGCAGGTTGCGCCATTCGAGTCGAACGCGTCGTGAACGGGCTAGTCTCTGTCAGCGGAAGCTAGATTGCGCCTCGGTTGGTGTTGCTTCGGATAGCCCTAGTTCTTTTGAGAAGTTTCTGGACAGTATACCATATTCATGCTGATGTATTTTGGGATGCGTCTGTGCTTGCCACATGCAACCGAATTATTTGGGCCTCTCATAGAGTGTGACCTTGCGCAGCTATTGGGGTAAGCCCATGATATCGAACAACAGAAGCAAGAGCGCCAGAACGGTGCATCTGATGGTCCTGCGTGGCAGGAGCAAAAGTAAGTGATTGTGGACTGTGGAGTGGTCGGATCTCCGCGCGGGGCATGAGCGAAAAGTGCGCATGCCAAGGAATGCAGCGAATGGATGCCCCTGAGCGCCTTTGTGGTGGGAACTGGTGGGAATGGGGATATCTGAGCCAGATCTACGGGCCCGGCGACGCCAATCTTTGGCGCGGAACCGATATCTGGTCACCCCGATGGCATCTAGATCCGGAGATGTATCGGGAAAACAATATCGCCCCGACGCGTTCATCAGCATCGCGGTCGACGGACACGACAGCTTACCTTTCCACCACAGCATGCCGCCCATCAGTTACATTTGACCAAGATACTATGCAATCAAGAAGGACGATTTATCATATTTGGAGATAGCAGCATGGTTGCATTACCTGCGACTTCGCCGGCGCCGTGTTCTAGCCTTGAAAACTGTAGAACAAATACGAGCGCGAACGCCTCGCTCACCGCACCTCCATCTAATCTTTTTTCCAGAAATCATGGTGCTCGCAGACTTCATCTCGATACCGACTGTTAGTATTGCCTGCCTCGCAGTGCTCGGCATCGCGTATCATCGTCACCAGTCCAACAAGAACACAAGACGTCCGCCTGGCCCGAAGGGATATCCTTTCATCGGGAACTTGCTGGAGCTCGTCAGCGCCGAACGCCCTCACCTTCTCTTCCCACTGTGGATTAAGCAATATGGTCAGTTTCGCTTCCATTGTCCGTGTTGACTGACGCTAAAATCTCACTTCGCCAGGCGACATCGTCCGCTTCACGGTTTTTGGTGTTGAAAACATCCTCATCAGCAAGTTCTCCACCGCCATCGAACTGCTAGAGAAGCGTGGGGCTATCTACTCGGACAGACCTCACATGGTTCTGGAAAACGAGATGTAAGCGACGACGTTCATGGTTCGCACCTCGTATAACGACTTCCACGTGTCTTTAGCCTTGGATGGGACGCCGCGATGCCGACCATGCGGTATGGCGCACAATTCCGGAAGCACAGAAAGCTTTCAAACGCGCTGCTGAACCCCAACGCTGCGCGGGGGTACATCGCGATCCACGAAGAAGTCTCCTTACGCTTACTCTCTGCTCTCGCGTCGCAACCGGACCAGTTCTACCACCATATTCTCATGTGCGCATATCTCAGTTTTATGTTATTGATCCGCCTCATTCTTGATTCGCATTGTAGTTACGCGACGTCGACCATTTTCCGGATTTTATGACATTGATATAACCGATGATAAGCACGATCTTGTCCGGTTGGGTAAGTAGATCAGTCTTTCCTAGAGCGCACTTGCTAAGCCTTGCACCTCAGCGAATGGTGCTGTTAGAAAATCCGCCGAGGCATACCAGGCGTCTGGTGCGCTGGTAGACGTGTTCCCGTCATTGAAGTAAGCAACATCCGTATTCAAATCCCTATGGTGCTCACCTCTTCCTCGTAGATGGCTTTACAACTCGTATCCCACAACCGCTCCTTTTTCAGGGTACAGGAAGGTCATTGAAGACATCAAAGGAGAGGTCGTGCAAGCAAACAATATCCCTTACGAGATGGCCAAGGAGAAAATGGTAAGCGCTCGGATAATAATTCATATGGATAATGATCTGACGTGGCGAAGAGGGATGGAAGTGCAACCCGATCGCTGGTCAGCGATGCTATTACCGGTTTGGGTGGCCTTGACGCTATCTCCCCGGCGGATGAGCATGACATCCGCGGTCTCGCTGGCATTCTCTACGGTGGTTGTTACATCTTTACATATTTTCTTATTCAGTGCTCTATCTAATCGTCCCTCGTTCTAGCCGGACAGGAGACTGTCAGTATAACGCAGTAGTCATGTCTATTGACCATAACTGACTCACGATCTACAGACGATGGTGACTATAACCAACACAATCCTGGCCATGATCCACCACCCCGAAGTTCAGCGCAAGGCTCAAGCCGAGATCGACGCCGTCGTGCCTCTTGATCGCCTCCCCACTCTTGATGACAGGGCTAACATCCCATATCTCGAGGCCTTCGTCAAGGAAGCATACCGGTACGCTGTATTGCCTCCCTGCAATCAACACACCAAGACTGACACGGACGCGAAGCTGGGCCTGCCCCCTCATTATCGCTATCCCGCACACTGTCATCCAAGATGACGTTTACGAAGGCTACTTCATTCCCAAGGGCACCAGCATCATCGCCAGTATCTAGTACGCCCCCTCTCCTCCTCCGTGCTTCCCCAGTCAGCTGACCCCGCCTCCGACAGCGACATGCTCAATCAGTGCCCGAACGCCGCCGCATTCAACCCGGACCGCTTCATCGACGGCACCGACCTCGGCGATGTGCCCCCCGACCCGCGCGACGTCGTTTTCGGCTTCGGGCGCCGGCGCTGCCCCGGGCTGCACGTCGCGGACAACTCGGTGTGGGCCGCGCTCGCGCAGCTGCTCGCGTCGTTCGAGTTCCTCCCCGAGCTCGTCGACGGCAAGGAGGTGCTCCCGCCGCTCAAGTGGGGCAAGGAGATGGCCAGGTGCGTGTGCTCCGGATCCGTGGCGCGGGTGTGGGCAGTGGGCTGATACCTGGTTGATAGGCACCCGCAGCCATACCGCTGCCGCATTGTGCCGAGGGAGAACCGCAAACATTGTTATGCGGCTTAAGATCTTAAGACCCGGTGGACGCGCATGCCCGCGGCGTTGTTCTATCCTTTTCGATACAGGAGGACTTTACAAAAGGGGCGGTATGTGGTATGATAGTTGTTCCGTTATGTGAGCTGGTAGCTTTGGGGTACGTTAGCCATCTAGAGTTAGTCTAGAGCATCGTAGATGTATGGATCCGAATTTATTTATGCTGAAAGAACAAGCGGTCGTATTTTGAGTCCGGCTGGAGTACAGCACTTCCATTCTTCGGCGTGATGTGGGTGGGTGTGGGTACCGCTGCGGATGGCCCGCTGAGTTCAATTCTGAGGGTATGACTGGACGGCAAATTTTGCCCTTGGAGTGAATGGAGTGTATCTGCAACCGGATTGTCCACAGCCACGTTCTTTGCAGTTGGAGCGCGGATTTGGCTGGGCTCTTTGCGAAATTGGAGCACCATTTCTATCAACGATATCCCGCATTATCTAGTTGCAGTTACACTGTAACGTCCGATCGGAATATGACAACCACCTCATTAGACAGAGCCAAACCACCTGAGACATCTAACTCTTGTCTTCAACGACGCAGTTGGTGCGCCGTCGAAGTTGGAGCCTCCAAACCTTGTTAAGAATGCAATATGCCCCTGCTGAGGCCGGTCGCTCATGATCAGAGTCATGTTATTGTCGGGCACTGTGCCACGCAATGGAGGGTATACGACTATAGACAATTGTCCTATTTCTAAGTATCCATGACGGCGTTACGCGATATGACGATGAGACGGAATAATTAACAGCGAAAGGGAAAGCAACTAGACCAAAATGTGGTATCGTAACACAGCGTAGATATCAGCAGCCACAAGCCCTCGACCCATTTACTTCTGCTTCTTCACGCGGCTGCCCTTGGGCACGCGCGCGAGCCAGTAGAAGAACACGGCCATACCGATGTTGAACAGGATGAATACCCACAGGAAGCCGAAGTTCCGCCACCGGTGCGAGTACGCGGAGTGGATCCCGGTCAGGAAGCTGTTCGTCGTCGTCTGCTCGCAGAACTGGCAGTCCGCCGTTGCGTTCGGGTTCGCGAGGAAGCCATCGTTGACGGACATGTACTGCTGCAGGTATTGCCCGCACGTCTCGCCGCTCGGCGGCTCGAAATGCCGGACCTCGATGTCGGAACAGTAGGCGGGCGCGTTGGCGACGCCGACGGAGACCATGGCTTCGACCAGGTACGTGAACGGCGAGAGGCGGTACATGAAAATCTGGAAAGGAATTAAGCCATTGAAGCTAAGAAGGGAAGGAAGGGACGTACCCAGAAGCGGGGGAAGGCGTTGGGGCCGCTAGGCCCGGCGAGCACACCACAGAACAGGAACGTCAAACTGAACAGCAAGCTCGCAATGTTTCCGCCGGTGACATCCGAGTCAACACCAGCAATAAGCATGTGTGCGAACGTGGATGTGAACAGCATGAATTGCCAAATCTATCAGCGCAAGTGGTCAGCGTCAAGTTCGTTGTGCTGCAATCTAGCCGGACACGTACCAGGAGGAACATAAGGCCACCGCGCTCCGTGACCGCGTGCGTCACCTCCGCATTCCGGTACATGCCAACGGGGTAGTACCAGCAGAAGAAGAGCACGACACCAGCCAAAGTGTTCCACGGAAGCCTAAACAGGAAACATCGGTAAATGCACGAATGATGACAGGGAACTGTACTCACTCTCCAAGCACATTGGACAACATGAAGACGACCCAGGAGTACGCCCTGCTTGGACGCTCACGGACTTCGTAGAGCGAGCGCTGCGTAACGAAGTGCGGCATGATCTGGTTGACGAGATTGCCGAAGACAGTCAGGACCCATGAACACGGAGTACATCTGGTTCTGAAGGCCTTGGATCGTGTTCTGCGCATTGAAGAACGAGAAACCGATGAGGAGGTTGCTACCGGCGACGAGAAAGATCTTGCTGTACTGTATACCGCAATGCATCAGACCGACCGCAACAGAATGAGAGACTGCTTTGACTTACGATGTACGAGGGTGTGCGGTAGAGCTGCTGGTAGAAACGGAATGTGACGTGGAAGAGCTGGACGTGGAACGGCGCAGCGTAGACGCGGAGCGCATCGGTACTCTCTTGTGAAATCGGCTTCGGATTCTCCCTCATCTGGCGGAGCTCTTCCTTGACGGCGCGGTACGCTTCGCTTCCACGCCAGGCCTCGTAGTAGTCCCGCTTGGCCACCGCACCAGGTGCAGCACCGATGACAGAAAGCATCCCTGGAACATCCATCAGCATCCAGGCATAATCATTGTTAGATGAAACACTCACATTCCGCAGGATTCGCAGAGTGGGGGCACGGGTCCGCACCCTGGCCCTCGAAGTAGTCGATGATCGTCCGGGAGTTCTCGCCAATGTCGCCGAAGTACACTGTCTGGCCACCGCGCTGGAGCAGCAGCAGCCGGTCGAAGGATTGGAAGAGCATGGCGCTGGGCTGATGGATCGTGCACAGAATGGCTTGGCCGTTGTTCGCGAGCTTGCGGAGGAGCGTGCAGATCGACCAGGCGGTCTGACTGTCCAGACCCGACGTCGGCTCGTCCAGGAAGAGGAGCAGCTGCGGCTTGGCGACGAGTTCAACACCGATAGTCAGACGTTTGCGCTGTTCGACGTTGAGACCTTCACCAGGCACACCGACGATGGCGTCCGCGTATTTCTTTAATAGTCATCAGCAAGAGAGCTACCACCAGGAAGCGAAAAAACATACCTGCATTTCCAGCAGATGGATGACTTCCTCAACGTATGCGGCTTTTTCGGCGTCCGGCACGGTGTGAGGCTGGCGCAAACGAGCGCTGAACAGCATTGCCTCACGGACAGTTGACGTCTGCAGGTGCAAGTCCTGCTGCTGCACGTAACCAGTGTTGCGCTGGAAGGAGCTGTCACGATCGTGGCCGTCAACCTGCATCTTGCCGTCAACAACACCCATTGTCACACGGTTCGCAAGCGTATCCAAGAGCGTAGTCTGTAGAATTTGTCTCAGTACTCGTAATTAGAAAAAGAGAGGAAGACTACCTTTCCAGCACCGGATGCACCCATGAGCGCGGTGAGAGTTCCAGGGCGGACCCATCCATCAACGTGATCCAGGATACGGCGAGGCTGGCCTTTGATCTGCAGACGCGCATCAGGGGTGGTGACAGGCTAGGGACAGACCACGGCATACCTTGATATCATAGATAACGTCTTCCCAATGGAACGTCGCGACCTGCCTCTGGATCCCAGCAATGTTCCCATCCTTGTCGACCGGCTCGTCCTGCGTCCGCGTGCCCGTGCTGCCCGTCCCGGCCTCTTCGTCCTTCGACGCGCCCTCCTTCTTGAGGGGAACACGCCTGCGGCGGAACACGAGCACTTCGCCCTTGCTCTTGCTCGCGGCGATGAACTCCGTCGCAAAGAGGTACGTGCACGCGAAGAACGCGATGAAGCCGAACAGGATGCCCAGGTTGCGCCACTTGTGCTGTGGGAAGTACTCATAGGCGGTCGCGATATACGCCGCGCCCTCGACGACGTCCGAGCCGAACACCGCGCCTGCGGACGCGCACACGCGCGAGGTTGCGGGGACGTCGGTGTATCCGGGCCCGGTGGGGATGAACGAGCCGCAGGCGTATTCGCGCCCGTCGAACTCGTTGACCATGATGGACTCGAAGGCGTAGCCGATCGGGTTGATGTAGTTGATCCAGCGCGACCAGCCGAGCATGTCGCGCGTCGGGATCGTGAAGCCAGTGAAGATGACAAGGGCAAGTAGGATGACCGAGGACGGCGCCATGGCTTGCGAGATCGTCTTGGAAGTCGCACCGATCGTACGGAAGATCATGCTCATGACAAGGATACACCTGAGAATCATGATATTAGTAGATGGCCATCGAAACGATGATGGGTCTTACATCAGAGAGAACAAGTAGAACGTGAAGAATGCTCCAGGAGTCCGACGGAGGTTCGTCATGAAGTAAAGCACCAAGTTGAATGCAAAGGACGCGATGACTTTTCCGGGTAGATCACATAGCACCGATGCTATAGCATCGGCATACGGATGATACAGGGCCATGCGTTTATGCTTCTCGACAATCGGACGTTGCTCGTAGATCTGCAGAATTTCCAGGGACGACGCGAAAGCGTTCATAAGAATAGCGAAGAAAAGGAGTGCACCGCGACTGTAAAAGGAGAGCGTGTTCTGCGGCAGGTTGTAGAAGATACTCGAGATGATGAGCGCCAGGATGAAGTTGCCGATGACCGAAGTGAGGAAGTTGCTCGTGTCCGCCATGAATCGCTGCCACGCGCGCTTGAGGCACAGGCGGATCTGCATCGGCGTCGAAAGCGTGTACGGCGACTGCGAGCCCTTCGCCTGAATGAGCTTGCGCGCCTTCTTGAACTTCTCGAGGTGCTCGCCGTCCTCGGGAAACTCGCCGTTGAAGCGCTCGATCTCCTGGAGCAGCTCCTGGTGGTCGCGGCTGTTGCGCCACGCGGCGGCGAACTCGTCGGCTGTGCGTGGGACGCGGCCTTCGAAACCGGGACGAGGGAGGCACTCGCCTGGGTTAGTGAGCGACGTGAGGAAGTCGGCAGTCGTCTGACGCGGCGGGCACTCGAAGCCCATGTCGATGAAGAACTGCTTCGCCTTGTCGGCGCGGCCAAAGTAGATCTGCTGGCCTTCGTAGAGAACAACGACCTTGTCGAACAGCTGCGACAAATCTGTCAGCCTTCGAGTACGGAAATAAGGCTCGATATCCGACTTACATCGTAAATCGCCTGAGACGCCTGGTAGATAGCAACGACGGCGGTGGCGCCAGCGTACTTGCTAGACAGTCGAAGCGACTTGACGAACTCTAATGCCGTGGCACTGTCCAGACCACGCGTGCTGTTGTCCCAGCACTGCAGAGGACTGCCGCTGAGGGCCACTTCGGCAATGGACACACGCTTGCGCTCTCCACCAGAGACACCACGGACGAAGTCATTGCCGACCTTCGTGTTGACAGTGTGGGTCAGGCCGAAGATGGACATTACAACATCCTTCATGTGCTCTGCCCACTGGCTGCGAGAAACACCGGGCAGACGTGTGCGAGGCGTGCGGGCCTCTGCGGCAAAACGCAATGTTTGGCCGACAGTCTAAGATGCAGGTGAACTTCTGCTGAGACTTTTGCATGAAAGGTACCGTACCATGTTAGGAAAGTGGACATCGTTCTCAGCGTTGTAGATAACTTCGCCACGGAATTGCTTATGCATCCGCTTGAAAGAGATACCTGAAGGACACCTCAGCCTGATGTGTCAAAAAAGAGAAAGGCGCAAACCCTCACCCTGGTAATTGATGTGGGAATTATCAGTGATCCAAAAACCGTGGGTCTCTCCGGCGATGGTCTTGAGGAGAGTCGTGCATCCCGACCCAGGACGGCCAAGGACGACAAGCATCTCAGACTCGCGAATCACGCTGCCAATTAATGAGCAAAACGCCAAATAAATCAGAAAGCCAACAAAACTCACCCTTCGAAGTTTCTCAAGATGTCGATCCTCTGACCTTTCCTGCCGAGAATATCACGCGCAAGACCAGGAATGTCGAGGAAATAGTTCCCAACCGTCTTCTGATGATCGGTGGGCCTACCATAACCGTAGACACTGAGGTTCGAGAAGCTGACGGCGGCGGTATGGTGAGGGTAGCCCTCGGGGTCGCTCGACTGAAGCTGGAGAATGGCCTTCGTCCATCGCTCAGGTTCGAACTTGCCCGACAACGGGTCCATGCGCGGGTCGTCCGTGCCCAAGAACGGGTTGGTGCCGTCCGGCTTCTCCGGACTGTAGACAGAGCTGCGAGAGGCGTTGGTCATAGTGCGCGCGAGGGCGGCGACCTCGGTATCGGCCGTCGAGGGACTGGGCGGCAGAGCGCCGCCATAGGTGACCTTCTCGTTCTCAGCCATGGCGGAGAAGGAATGGCGGGCGTTGTGGTGGGAGGAAGAGAGAATGGAGGAAAGGGCGCTTGAGACATCGTGCTTTTGTGAGGCCATCTAAATGGGGCGAAGACTACGGCCATGTTCATCACCCGCCTGCACTGACGCGGACGGCCGGCATGATAGGATTGGGCAAGGGAAGCTCTGCTTCGATACACAGCACGACGACTCTCCACGATTGCGCCCATGGTGCTCGGAACTTCCGCGTAACCTTGAGCATCATCAACCGACCGTTTGCCAATGTCAATCCTATGTGAAGAGACTCGCGAAAACAGGGATCTTCATGTCGATATTGCTTTGAGCGCTCGGCGGACACAGGTTCCAAGACCAGAGCCAAGAAGCGCCGAACACGTGAGTGGGTGTGTGAAAGAACATGTTGAACAGAAAATGATATGTGTAGCTGAGCGTGCGAAGTCCTCGGGCCATCCATCGCCGCCGATCTCTTGGTCACCCCGATCTATCTCACCTCAGCAGGTCCCGAAGAATTTCCCTTGGAACCGGCGTTCGTCCGGGGGTTTGGCTGGTGTTTTCCTCCGAGGCGTGACCGAGCGCCGGCCAGCGCCGGAGCAATCTTCTCACTGCAAATCAATCATCTCTCCCAGCGCGCAGAGCCACATTGATTTTTCTGCCCCATGCAAACATATGCACGCTTGGTATGCTCCAATCAAAGTGATTTATTCAGATCTAACAGTGGCTTATGCTCTAAAACAGTTGCGTTGGGCACTGCCATGATCGCGTTGGCAGCTTCACGCCAAGTTGACGAGTTACATATCACTGGTCCAGATATTGCGTCGCTAACAGTTCACCCAGCCATCGCTTCCGAATGCGACCGGCGTTTGACAACGAACCCTAACTCTGCGGGTATCCGGTTGGATGTCCGTATACGCTATTGTCGCTGACTTGTCAGCCCTTGTCGCTAAACTTGTAATCCAAAACGAGGCTGCTCGCATGAAATCCACCAATCGTGCCTCATGGCAAGTCTGATAACATGTAAGCGCTGCCTAACTGGGATACTTAGGGACAGCACTTGCAACGGAGGATTCCCCCAACCATACAGTAGTTACGCCCATCAACGGACCACAGAAGCTTATCCGCGCGAGGTACATCTGTGTAATCCACCGACGCGCTCTCGTTATGAATCCTTTATATAATTTCTTCTCGTCGGTCTTTTCTAGCATTACCAACTTCTTTTCTGTACTTCTTTCCCCTCACTCTCGTCCCGCTCCCTCATCCAGCAGTTTCTTCGCCATGTCTGCACCCATCAACGGTACCGTCGAGAAGTCTTACGTTCCCGGCGAAGAGCTTTGGTGTCAAGAAGACGAGACCGTACGTCTTTTATTTGTGAGCATTGGCACGTACTGACGTCCTTTCTTACACAGGCCATCACCGAGCCTTACACCTATGTCAACTCCATGCCCGGAAAGGATGTCCGTGGCCGCTTCATTGAAGCTGCTAACCACTGGTTGCACGTCGAGCCAGAGCCGCTCGCTGTCATCTGCAAAATCGTCGCAATGCTGCACAACGCGAGTTTGGTGTACGTACCATCTAATTTGTTTAAAGTCGCTTTGTCACCAACGTCGCATCTGTAGAATCGACGACATTGAGGACAACTCCCAGCTGCGCCGCGGTCAGCCCGTTGCGCACAAGATCTACGGTCTCGCGCAGGCGATCAACAGCGCCAACTACGTGTATTTCCTCGCCTTGAAGGAGGCGGATCAGCTCAAGCCGTACCAGCGCGAGGGCTACAACTCGCACGAGATTATCCTCGGTGCGTGTACTTCTGTCGGTGACTTCGCTCCTCTGGCTTATTTTATTCTCTCTTTTCAGACGAGCTTGTTAACCTTCACCGCGGCCAGGGTCTCGAGCTCGTATGGCGAGACTCGCTGCGCTGCCCAACAGAGGAGCAGTACATCGACATGGTCAACAAGAGTGGGTCTTACTTCACAGATCGTCTGCGTCGATCACTGACCGGCTCCACAGAAACGGGCGGCCTTTTCCGCCTTGCGATCAAGCTTCTGACGGCGTGCTCATCAGAGCCATCAACCATGTAAGCGTCTTTCCTGCGTGTGCCGCCCGCCCGCCGCTCACCCGCGTGCACAGCGACTACGTCCCCCTCTTCAACCTCTTCGGCGTGTTCTTCCAGATCCGCGACGATCTTATGAACCTCGACGACAACGAGTACGAGAAGAACAAGGGCTTCGCGGAGGACCTCACCGAGGGCAAGTTCTCGTTCCCCGTCATCCACGGCATCACCGCGCAGAAGGACAACAGCGTCCTCATCAGTGCGTTTTGTTTTCCCACCCCTTGCCCTGCGCCCGTTATTAACGCGCCCCCCGCAGACGTGCTGCAGAAGCGCCCGACGACACCGCCGCTCAAGCTGCACGCGATCCACCACCTCCGGAATAACACTGGCTCGTTCAAGTACACCGAGACGATCCTCAATTCACTCGAGACGCGGCTGCGCGGCGAGATCGATGCGCTCGGCGGCAACCCCGGGCTGCTCAAGCTCGTGGACCTGCTCTCAGTGCGCAAGTGAGGGGTTGTTTTCATGATTCCACTACCATCCGGACACTATTGTTGTAGATTGTATCAGTATATTTGCCGCAGTCTCTTTTTCAGTCATTTTCACATACGTGGTTCATCATCCGTCCTGTCAAATAAAATACCTATTTATAGAGCCATATGAGAATCCTTTTTGAGTTGGACTCGGAACTTGAAAGCTAAAGTGACTGATTCAGTTAAGTAAGATTAAAGGCGCCACTGGCGTATGCTGTTGGAGTGGCGCGGCGTATGTCCGATATGATTCAACTAGCCTAGTACCGGCGGGCAGAAGTCGCGGGCGGGGCGCCTCTGTCTACGGAAGAATTCGAAGCGCAACCTTCGGTCTGACGTGGGTTTTCTGTCAGCGCTTGAACATCCACACGTGTATTGACAGCTTCCGTGCAGGTCCAGGAAGGCAGAGTTGACTTGAAGGACATTAGAGAGTTTTTGCAACGGGTTGAACTCGGACTTGGAATCGACTGGTGGAGCGCCAAGTCGAACTGATCTCCCGACGCTCGACTGGGATCTTTGAATTGGAGCGGCGCCGGTCCTTGACATAATCGGCTTGCCAGTCACTCTACCTGCAATGCGTACCCTCCCTCGCACTGTCGGCGGCGCGAGCGCACTGTGAACCTGCGGGACGTTCCCTTAAGACGATGTCTGAGAGGTCTGACGAGTTTCGTGGAGGTCCTTGAAGATTGGCAGTGGCCAGTGAAGCTTAAAGTTACAGATGTTCTTGCAGCTCACAGCGGGATCTTGGATGCTCCGAGCTCGAGCCGTGCTAGGGTTTGACTGTGGAGCGGTTGGGTTCGCGGTGGCTGTCAGTTGGAATGGGTTGCAAAAACTCTCTATTCACGTCGGGCCGTGCGCGCGTGGTTGTGCTATTCGTAGTCTAGGTGTGTTTCCCACGCTGATTCCATTGGCCGTCGCGCGCATCACCGTGATACTGACAACGGCATTGCGCTAGAGTGCTCCGCGCTATGATGCGAATCCGACACCATCGCTAGAATTATATGAGGTGCAAATCATACGGTAGACAATTTACGAACAGATCAAGGGAGATCAGAAAAGATCGTCGCGGTATCTAGTAATCCGGTGGATCGCGCTGCCTTTTGCTAACGCAAAGCTGTATCCAGGTTTCCCTATCTTCATAGCTGACCTCACACCGAAGACTTTCATTCGGTCTAATGAAAGGTTTCTCCACTAGGACGCATCTACAGCGCCCATGCTATCCGGTAGGGTCTTCAGGAGCTAACATCGCCGTGCTCCGTATGCTCGCAGATCACTGTAAGATCGCTTCTAGTTGATGGCCGCGTCTTGTCGATGAATGCAAGGCTCTCCTTGGAGTCAATGAATGGGTCTCCGATGCCATGTGCTCTCGCACTTGTGACAATCCCGCAGCCTAGCCTTATAAATGCAGATGAGACGCTTACGCAGTGGTCAAACATCGGGATCGTCTCGTCCAACCGGCAACCAATGGTGGAAGGCGCCGCTCGTCAATTGTCCTGTCCAATGGTAAGCAAGTGCTCCACAATGAATTTGATCGCGTCGCAGCCCAAAATCAAGTTTCAGATCAGAGAAAAACAAATAGCTAGGGATTTCATAGGTACGAAACCATTCAGAGAACTACGTCTGTCATCCAATGACAGCTCGTACCGCGGTATCGTGCGGTGCGCCAACGCATAGAAGAACAAGATCACGGGTTCTTGCGTCTACAACTTCTCCATGGTCTGCATTACCTAGCCCATCATTACGCCTCGCCCTTTCACCGTGAAACAGAACACTATGCTGGCACTTTAGGGTCCCCTCTGATGTCGTAACTCTATCAGATACCATTCAACATCTAGAATTCCTTCAGATCGAAGCCTTGGTCGCAACTTGAAGCAGCGCAGGCGGCTGATTCAGAGAAGCCCGTGACTGTCCAGCGAACAAAGCACTAGGATGAAACAGAAAATGTACGTGTAGAACTGACAGGGAATTAGACTCAGGACCGGTGAAACACCAACAAAAGCAATGCCAAGATAGACCCACCATGTACGTCTTGTGGTCGTAACGCTGGCCGCCCTGGCGCAGGACGCGGTATCCCAGGATGGCGTGAAGTGCACCGAGCGTAATGGAGGCAAGTCGGAAGATGCCCCCGAGGGAGAGCACCCAGCACGCCGTGGGAAGAGCGAGGAACGTGATAATGAGCCGACTGCCCATGTCCCCAAAGACAAGCGGGAGCGTCTTGCGCCCGACCGCCGCGTCGCCCTCTATGTCCCGTAGGTCCTGGATGTGCATGGTGAAGGCGGCACAGATGGCCAAGGCATACACCCGCGCGTCTGACGTCGGCGTCGCGGGGGCGATCGCCTTCCACGAGACCCCGAGCATCGCCCAGCCCTCCATGGCCATTCCAATGCAGTTTTTGCCGAACCAATGGTTCCCATATGACGTTCGACACAAGAAGGCCGTCGTCGCAATCCAGCTGAGCGTCTGTGGGAGGAATGACGGCTCATAGAGAGCGATGCTGACGAAGGCCGAGATTGCTGCGACCCAGCGGCGTTGCGCCCCCTGGAGGGTGACCTTGCCCGAAGGAATCGGCCGGTCGGGCTTGTTGATCTTGTCTTCGTCGATACCGGTGATTTGGTTCGAGAGGTTGAAGAAGTAGAGGTACAGCGTCAACCAGCAGACGAGGAGGAGATAGCGGGCGACGAGTGTCGTGGGCGGGACTTCACTGGCAGCTATCGCGCCGATGGCGAATATCGAGCCAGGAATTATGGTCGCCGACCAATCTCGCCGGGAGAAACTGAAAAAGATGTCGAATTCGTGGGCAACTCGCGCAAAGACGGGCATTATGGTGGTAGGCAGTGGCAAGGTGGTGGTGCCAAGTCATCGCAGGCGGGGCGACGTGAATATGCGACAGCTGTCCACTGGGCTTTCAACCGAATTTGCATCTGACGTTTCCATCTCCTACATCGTGAGCTTCAGACAAGCATGATCAAATCGAAGAGAGGTACTCAGTGCGAAAATGGATAGCGGGGCACCCTTTTAAATTTCCTGTGGACGAAAGCGGCGGGGGAGCCTCCATGTGCGTTGCATTCCTTGAAAGTACATTTGCCCAATCTTGGTGGACAAACACGAGAAATCCCAGCTCCGTGGGTTCCGACTATGCCTACGTATCGTGCGTGCCCTTTGCAGGGTCCGACTTTCGCACAGTGACCACCGCACCATAAACTGCGACAACCACGTTGCGCCGTGCCGCAGCCTGTCTCTTCGTAGGCAGAATCTGGGCGGGGAGAAGGGTATGAGATTATAGGAAGCAGATCGCAACAGATTGTGTCCTATCCTGTCAATCGCGTTGCCTTCCGCTAGTGCACGGCCTTATCGAGGTTCCCCACCTCCACATGTAGAGCGCGCATCTGTCAAATACAATTTCCACCTGACAGTGATGCCACTTCGTACATCAGACGCACGCCTTGCGACGTCAAAGGGAAAGAGAGCGCAAGGATTGCATGTGTACGAGTCCAAGTCGAAATTATGGCTGTACATTGTCTATACAGATAATTATCGCGGTATTTGCATAGCGCGCCAGCGCCCAGGAAAAGAGAGGTCTACGTAATTCACCAGCCGAATCATCCAGCCATCCGTTACACGCGCCCTTCCACCGCGGAATACAACACAGCACCTCACCGCACCTCAGGCACCCGCTTCATATCGCAACTCAACCCGACGCCATCAATCTAGAGCTCCTTGAGGCTGACGCCCGTGGTCGCGAGCAGAGCGCGCAAGCTCTCGGCGTTAATCTTGAGCCCGAGGCCGTCCAGCGCGCAGAACGCGAGGATGAGGCAGAAGATGTACGTGTAGAACTGCCACGAAGACAACATCAGCACCTCGCGGTATCACATACAGCACAACAGCGACTCACCATGTACGTCTTGTGGTCGTAGCGCGGGCCGCCCTGGCGCAGGACGCGGTACCCGAGGATGGTGTGCAGCGCGCCGAGCGTGACGGGCGCGAGCTGGAAGATGCCCGCGAGGGAGAGCACCCAGCACGCGGCGGGCAGCGCGAAGAACGTGATGATCAGGCGGCTGCCCATGTCGCCGAACACGAGCGGGAGCGTCTTGCGCCCGACGGCCTTGTCGCCCTCCACGTCGCGCAGGTCCTGGATGTGCGTGATGAGCCCCGCCCACACGCTCACCGCGTACACCCACGCGTCGCTCGTCGGCGTCGCCGGCGCGATCGCCTTCCACGAGGCGCTGAGCAGCGCCCATGTCCCCGTGGTCATCGCGACGCAGTTCTTCCCGAACCAGTGGTCCCCGTACGACGTGAGGCAGAGGAAGGCGACGGTCGCGATCCAGCAGAGGGTTTCGGGGAGGAAGTCGGGCTGGTAGAGGGCGATGCCGAGGAAGGTGGAGAAGGCGGCGATCCAGCGGCGCTGTGCGCCCTGGAGGGTGACCTTGCCCGAGGGGATAGGCCGGTCGGGCTTGTTAATCTTGTCCTCGTCAACACCTGTGATCTGATTCGAGAGGTTGAAGAAGTAGATGTAGGGCGTGAGCCAGGTGACGAGGAAGAGGTAGTTCTTAACGAGCGTTGCGGGCGGGAGATCGCGCATCGCGCCGACGGCGAAGATGGAGCCGGGGATGATGGTCGTCGACCAGTCTCTCCATGAGAAACCGAAGAAGATGTCGAGCTCGCGGGCGATGGGCGCGAAGACAGACATGGCGCACTAGTGGTTGTGGTGAGTTTTGCAGAATGGTCTAGGGCGTGGAGTTATATCCAGCAGAAGAAAGTTCCTGATTGCTGATACGCTCCGGGCGAGCAGTGCAAGCACCAGGATCTTTGTTGTGCGGAGCACTTACCTTCGAGGCCGTATTGCGCGGATGGAATAAGCAGTCCCCTCGCCAGAAGCGTTTCCCAACTGGGATACAGCCATAGAGGGCATCGCCAGGGGTAATCGAGTTGTAGATGTGATTATACAACTAACGGAGGGAGGCCGGCAGGTTAAGAGGCGGGTATTCCGGCTCGATGATCTGATTGAGACGCGCGGTCCGCACGGCCATCCGAGAGAAACGACGCAGATTTCTGAACAACGATAACCGTTCACCACCTTATTCGCCACCCTCAAGAATGCCATGGCGAGACCTGCATCTGATGGTTAGCCAAATAGCATCGAGGCACAGACCCGAACCTATGGCCTCCAAGCACCTTGTATAATTTCAACGAGATGGATACGCTTACCGCGGAAAGTAGATTTGCGAACATGACAGCGCTCCCGACACAAGCGCTCCGGCGTATCCTTGCACAACACTGATGCAGAGGCATAGTGATAAGCTTAGTGAGGTGCGCGAGATCGTCAAGTTGAGCACATTCCACGAGTTTCAGGGTTTCCCTACGAAATCACAAGAGATCAGCAGTGCGATCACTCGCGATAAGTGCCCAGATTTGTCATAACACGGAGGATGAACGTGCGACAAAGCCATCCGGATAGAAAGTGAAAAATGAACACAACTGGCACCGTTCACTTGCAGAAGAGAAGCAGGTCGAGACATGCAAACGCCCAGGGCGAATGTGTGCAACTGGGCAAAACGGCATAGGCATGAGCGCCTGGGATTGAGCAAACCTGCGCGGGGGCGCCGGTAGCCGACGGATGAGAGCGGGATGGGAGCCTCGAGGCTTCCCCGAGGGCCTGCGTAAGTCCGCGATGCGCGCCGACGAAGACGAGGTGACATCAGGACCAAGCCTCGCGAGCGCCTGGGGATGAAGTTATGACGCGGTGCACGCTGCAGCTCAAGTTGGCATGGTCGCTTACAGCCATGGTGGAGGTTGGTTGACATGCATGATGCTGCGTAGCTCTGGAGTGATAGTCCTGAAGGATTGGACATCGATCCGCGATGGCCGGCCATACGTCATGGCTCGACATCATGGAGGTCGCCTACCGCGCGGTGATCCATTTTTTGCAATCAGGGTGCATCCTTGAGGCCCGAGGTGGCGACGAGCGCTGTATGCAATCAAAGGCGGTCGGAGGGCGCGTTCTGATCGAGGTGATGCCAATAACACCGCTCGCCCTGGAATTTGCAGCATGGAGGTCGAGTTGGGCAGAATATAAGAGCCTAACGAGCGTCCGAGAGGCATTGATATATCGTACACGCTTCGTTTTTCTCGAATGGAAGAGAAGGAGGGAGAGGCAGGCCGGGTGGCTCTGGATATCTGGACTGCAGGGGAAGATTGTGCAGGTGGGCAGAGCCAGGCCGAGCCGCCCGCCGGCGTGACAGCAACACCGCTCGGCTACCCTCGACACGGCGAATTCCACTTTCAGGGTGGGAAAGGGCCCGAGCCACACACCCGGTAGAGCCTGAGATGAGCAAGATCTTTCCAGCAACCCCTCTGTTATCTATCAGGTATTGAAGCCTTAGCAGGTCGATCTTTCACTTACTTTTACGGAGCTTGAGGGTGCCTTCATGTGGAATAGCCTCGAATACAAGGCTTTATGGGGATTTTTTTTTTAACAACGGGACGGGCTCTATGGTGGCCACAAAACTGGCTCTCGGACGGATCGCGATACGGGCGGCCTGTTACCGATCTGTCGGGGAACCGCCGACAGCGGTGCATGACTTGCTCTTTGCAATCTGACAGATTCTGGCTGGCTTCTGACGGTCGAACTTCTCCAGTGCGCTTCACGACCAGACAGATCTAGTCAGATCTTGACAGATCACAGCAGATCAACAATCTATCTTTCTTGTCCTGCAACTGTCCAACTTTGCATTCATTTCAATCCATTCACTATGCCGAGTGGAATAGTCGCTGCTCAGTAGACGTCTCAGAATCCGAAATTATTGCGCTCACTAGATTTCGGCTAAATGAAAGCCATAAACATCCATCTCGCAAAATCACCAGAGAAGAACATGCATATCTCGAACGCACATGCCGATTGTTGGAGTCTGCCTGCGATCCTGACAAGACCACAAAACCGAGATGCCAACTAAGCCACAGCCGCCGATTTTCCCGTGGTTTTTCCAGCCTTCCTACCCTCCTACTCTGCTTATTCTTTACTTTCACGTTTTGCATTCGAATATTTTATCATATTGGACATCGCGGTAACGCAGCAGAGAAGAGCTCAATTGAGAAGTGAACCCAAGACATACGCTTCAACGCAGCAGAAAGGGCTCGACCGGGAATTGAACCCGGGACATCAACGCAACAAGAAAAAAGGGCTCAATCGGGAATTGAACCCGAGACCACTCACAAGAACCGGTAATCCGGTGGGAATTCCTCCCGAAGCGAGTATCATACTACTAGACCATTGAGCCGATAAGAATTAAAGTCCACAAAAGAAACAAGTAGACAAAATCGCACACACTATCAATGTCAGACTCAGATGCCAGTGTCCACGGATGATTCTGGCACTAATATTTGCTCACATCTACACTCAGGTACCATGGTTGGATAGATGTGAGACCCGGAAGAAATGCATTATTTTAAATAAAAGATGTACATCAACAACAGCAGATACTACGCGTCCATACAATGGGATACACAAATACAGTCTTAGATGTTCAGTCTGCCTCCATCAATCATGATCTGAGAGTGCATTCAGAAAGTGATCTAGAGCGTAGAAAAGGAGACGCACCGTCTGGCCCGTGATGAAGCGCGACTCTTTCGACGCGAGGAAAGACACCAGCGCGGCAATGTCCTCGGGCGTGCCGTTGTCGTTGACCGCGCATGTCGCCTTCTGCGAGTCGAGAAACTCTTGGCCGTAGTTTCCAATGGCTGTGCGTGCGTGAGCATTGTGAGCAGTAGCGCGCAGGCGGAAGACGTACTAAGAGGAGTCGCGACGATTCCCGGCGCGTAGCTGTTCGCAGTGATACCGTTGGGGCCGAGCTCGCGCGCTGAACAAGGTGTCATTAGCTGTGTGCATACTCGTGGAAAACCATGCGTACCAGCACTATGCGTGAGCGCACGCATGCCGGCCTTGCTGGCAGCATATGCGCTGCCCATGGGGAGACCAGAAAAGCCACCGAGGGAGCCACCGCCAATGAGGCGGCCGGGGCGGCCCTGCGCGAGCATCTGCTTGCCGGCGTGCTTGAAGCAAAGGAATACGCCACGGAGGTTAACCGCCTGCGTCGTGTCCCACTGCTCGACGGAGGTGGCCACAATGGGCGACAGCTCGCAGATGCCGGCGTTGGCAACCATCTATTACGAGGGCGTAAGTGAGAGCTGGAGTATTAATGCAGTGAGAGAGGGTGCTTACGACGTCGACGCCGCCGAGTTGCTCGACAGTGTCTGCGACAATCTTCTCCACGACGGCCTCCTGCGAGATGTCGCCGGGGACGAGGATCGCCTTGCGGCCAGTCGCGCGGATTTCTTCAGCGAGCTCAGTGAGCTTCGCGACCTGCGCGTCGTTTGGCAGGTCGTTCACGGCGACGTCGAAGCCGTCGGCGGCGAGACGGACAACGATGGCGCGTCCGATACCCTGGGCAGCACCGGTGATAATGGCGACTCCTTTGGCGGACATAGTGATTGTAAGTTGGGTGGGTGAGATGGGGTTCTGGATGGGGTGTGGATGAGCTAGACTGCGATAAGACGAGTTGAATTCTGGAGCGGCCGCGAATGCGCGACTTTAAGAATGCAGGTCCTCTCGCTTGAACAACGCGTTGCGCTCGCCATGACGAAGCCGGATAGACAAGGACTCGAGCATTTCGATCATATCGCGGTCGTGGAGAAAGACGCGTCGCTGACCTCTGCGCCGGTGCCCACGGCACATTGCCGTGTAAGGCAGGAGATCCACATCGCGATTACGGGATCTTGTCCGATCGGCGTCAAAACCGCACATTGGCGCCCGCATTGCGCCTCTGATAGCACCCCGAGCTTGATTGACGTTCCTGCGAGATTCGCGTACCGAATTCGATATGCGTCCTGCCCGGACACAACTCTATCAGCCGCCATGACAAACGCAGCGGCCATGGGACCATACATAAGTTACCGCCCTGCTGTACGATCGTGTTCGTAACTACACCATGTCGCTGCATCTTTCCCAGGACTTTGCGCTCAAGGCTTCTGCAGCCGTCGCCGTGCTGCTTTTAGCGGCATGGGTACGTCTCAGGAGGCGCATCCAGTCGAAGATCAGCAATATCCCGGGTCCGAAGCCGACTTCGCTTCTTGGTGAGTACAACACAGTTCCTCGAGAAGATGGTCATTGATCGTGTGCCATAGGTAATTATTCGCAGTTGCACAGTGCGGAGAAGGGATGGGAGTTCTTCGATGAGATCCACGCTAAATGTAAGTGCTTCCAGACCTTGCATGTGCTTTGCGCTGAACGTGCTTCAAGACGGCAATGTGTGCAGAATATCGACACCAGTTGGCGTGAGTCTCAGCGCGCTTGACCTCCCGGACACATCGACTGATCACATTCCAGTGCAACGACATCATATACCTGGCCGATCCTCTTGCTCTCAACCATATGAACCGCAGAGTGCGTATTCCTCAATTCCGCATACCACTTGCATGCACTGACTTGTCTTCATTTGCAGGATGAGGCTAAATTCGACGATCCCCACGAGATTCACATGTGAGTTGTTTACCCTCATTCGCATCGTCTTATGCTGATCTGGCTTTGCGAACAGCATGCTGCAGATGGTCTTGGGCAACAAAGGACTGGGGGCAACAAGCGGCGCCGAGCACCACCGTCAGCGCAAATACCTCAACCCGGTATTCGGACCCTCGTACCTCCGTCACATGCCCCCACTCTTCTACGAAGTGACGCACCGCGTACGCCCACACTTCTCCATCTCGCTTTGACAGCAGCTGACCAGCTTCTAGTTCCTCGACGCGATGCGGATCCTCTGCGCCGACGGGCAGCGCGAGATCGACATGAGCCACTGGGGCACACGCGTCTCACTCGAGTTCGTCGGCAAGGGCGCGATTGGCTTCGAGCTCGACTCGCTCGCGATCGACTCGAAGCCGAACCTCTACGGCGAGGACATGAAGCAGGGATTCGTTGCGCTCTCGACACCCGCCGCGCGTCTCGCAATGAAGTACTTCCTCCCACGCATCGCGAGTCTCCACACACCCGCGTTCAACCGCTGGCTGCTCAATCTCGTTCCATCGCCGCTTGTCACGATCGTGAAGAACTTCGTGTGGGAGCTCGATGCGAACTCGCACACGATGTTCCAGCAGAAGAAGGAAGCGCTACTGAAGGGCGGCGATGCACTCACCGAGCAGAGCTCGAAGGGCAAGGATCTCATGACTGCACTTAGTTCGTATCTTCGCTCCCTTGTCCACACAATTCGGCTGATGTGCGTTTGCTCCTGCAGTCCGTGAACATGTACTGGTTGACAGGGCCGACAAGGTCGACGAGGAAGAGGCCACATCGCACGTACGTCTGCTGTTGTCCTTGAGGATACCTCCACCTGACCCACCCGCCAGTTCCGCACGCTCCTCTTCGCTGCGACCGACACGTCCTCCTCTGCGATTCTGCGTACCATCCAGACCCTCGCAGAGCATCCCGACGTGCAAACGCGCCTCCGCGAGGAGATCGTCGCAGCAAAGGCAGACGCCGACGGTGACCTCTCGTATGAGAAGCTCCTCGCGCTGCCGCTCCTTGATGCCGTCTACCGCGAGACGCTACGCCTCTACCCGCCCGCCTCCTATATCGACCGCGTGTACGCCCACCACTTTTCCTTATTCCCCGTCCACAGCCTAACTCATACATCCGCAGCGCGCACGAAGACGTCGTGCTCCCCTCGCGTTCCCTATCACCGGCGTCGACGGCACGCAGATGTCGGAGCTCGTCGTGCCGAAGGGCACGGTCGTCACGATGTCGATCGTCGGCGTGAACCGCAGCACCGCGATCTGGGGCCCTGACGCGCTCGTGTGGAACCCTGACCGTTGGCTCGCGCCGCTGCCAGAGACGGTCAAGAGTTCGAAGATGCCCGGGATAACCTCGTCGATGTGCGTGCTTCGTTCGTTGTGCTGGGGATGTGAGACTGATGGATTGGGTGCAGCATGACCTTCTTGGACGGAAAGCGCCACTGCTTGTGAGTTCGCGTTCTGTCTTGTGTTCACGGACGTCAATTGACAGCGATGTACAGGGGCTACCGCTACGTGCAAATGGAACTTAGTGCGCCTCGCCTCCTTTCTCTGCTCTACGCATGCTAACAATGGCCCGCAGAGATCCTGATCAGTGAGATTGTGTGCACCCTCGCGTTCGCGCCGACCGAGAAGCACGCGAAGATCGAGTGGCCGATGGGCCTCACGCTCTCGCCGTTCGTCGATGGCAAGATGTCAATGCCGCTGAAGGTGTCGCTGGCGTGAGCTGGCGTGAGCTGGTCCGCATCAGCGGGGGTGTGCGTTGGTAGAATGAATTCATGGACCCGTCAGATAGATGCTACGCTCGTTTCCTGTACTGCAATTTGTCCACTATACTCTTGTCATCATTTTCTTGTCATGTGTTGTCACTTATATATTATTCTGGGAATGCTAGCAATATCCTCACTCATATGTGTTCCGGCGTAACGAAGGTACTCAAAGAAACCAAGTGATAGGAAGAAAAAAAGCGCCTTGATGATCTGCCAAGTATCGCAGGGCGGCTTTGTACGACAATGGGCTTACGTAGATGCAATTTAGTCGATATGTATCCATACCATTCTTGCAACTAACGAAATCTATCTATTATGCAGCATCTTTGTCTGAAGAACGCAGCGCATACCCCCGAGCCGCGGCGATCATTACAAGAGAGGGCCAAGGCCTACACTCAGTAAAGAACCATTTTGCACGGAGGAACGCTCTGATGTTCTGATATTTCAGTGGAAGAGACGTATCCGGGGAAAGCTTGTATGGCGTCAAGATGCCCAGTCCGCCTTCCACGGTTGCTGTCGTGTACTTGGACAATTACTTTATATGTTCAAGTTGTCCATATACTGTACAGTAGGTCGAAGCTTAGATGGCCTACGCCCGGCCATATCCTATCTAGCTTTCACAACACTAGAATCAAAGTCTATAGTTTGAGCAAACAAGGGGCCCCAATAGGTTCTCGCATTCGCATGCAGCGCGTCTGCACCGTCGCCATCTGGATGGCTTCCAGTCCGTCGACGCATGTGCGACCATGAGGGCGCTCCCGCGGATGATAGATTTCAGCTTCCGAGCCAAGCGACTGGCGCACTCGATCCGGATCTGCCTCCGAGTGGTCGCGGTCCCGGGCTCTGTGCCTGGCCCGATCTCCTTTGAGCTGTCCACCATGCGTCCAAGCCATCGATATCACCGAAGCGAGACTTTGTGAAGTCACCAACCGAGGCAGCGCGCAGACGCGTCTACATACCTTCTCCTTCCGGCCAGAGAAGATCAAAGGGTCTGGGGCGCCCTGCCGATGATCCCATCAGGTTAATCTGGCCGTCCGACATGACCGTTGATGACATCCATCGTGGAGAGTTACTTCATGAAGTGCTTGGTGCGCCCTGCATCGTCGCATCTCTGCGCGCGCTGGCTGACTGTTGTTCTCTTAGCTCGGGTCTCTAAGGGATCTTATGGTTTTCAAGTCTGATTGAAGATCAAGCACTTATCGACGGCACGGCAAACATTATTTTCACTTGTCATTGTTTTGTTTCATGGAGTTACATGGAATTTATAGCGTAACATCCAGTAAGCACTGTAAGCATCGTGAACTTTGTAAACGGAGCACTGATCGCCTTTACGCCGACTCGACCATACCTGCCGCACAGCTGACGCCTCGCTTATCCCACTTCCCAACGACCTGAGTTATCGGACCTGCGCCCTGCGCGGGCGTTCCTCAGTCGGCGGGCACGCTCCCGAATAAAAGCAGCCCAGCCCCGGACTCGGCCCACACGAACCAATCACGCCCGCCGCCCATCCTCCCGCCATGTCCACGCAAAGCTACCACATTGTTGCGGTCCCGCCCAACGAGTGGGGCCACATGCGCCCCATGATCGCGTTCCTTGCGCGCCTCGTCGCGGTGTCGCTCAGTAGTGTCGATGTTACTGTTACGCTCATCATTGCCGAGTCCGCGGTCGCGAAGGCGCGCACTGAGCTCTCCATCCAGCTCGCGGGCGAAGGTATCCAGTCTGCGGAGAGCCGATTTGAGTGCGTCGCGTCTGCTGTATCGCTCGGTGCAAGCAGGACTCATCTTTGGATATGATCAGGGTTGTGCCGACGGCCGTGCACATGTTCTGGCCTGCGGATTCATACCTACCCGCCCTGAAAGCGACCTACGCCGAGGTCATCAAGACGAAAGAGCCCGACTTCGCTCTGCTCGAGGTTCGCATCTTTCCTGGTACACCTTGCGATCGTCGGCTGAGAATATAACGACAGTCCATGATCCACCCCTTCTTCGACGTCGTCCGCTCGTCGGCGACGAAGCCTGTCAAAGTCGGGGCATGGCTCCCCGTCGCGCTGCCGTCCTGGACGAGCATGGCGCCCATCTGTTACATCCGCGACGACCCTCAGGCGTACGTGAAGCAGGTCGAGACCACCATGGCGGAGAAGGGCCTCGGATACATGGAGGCTGCGAGCGACGTCAGTGCCCTCGCCAATTTTCTTTTGGTCGAGCACAACTGACGGTGGACCGCAGGCCTACCTATCACACGTCAACGGCCGCGTGCTCCGCATCCCCGGGTTCCCCGAAATGACCGACTACGAGGGCTTCCCGCAGGAGGTACGCCGCCCACAAGCCCGCCGCACCACCACTAACGCGCCCACAGCCCCCCGTCCTCCTCCCCGTCGCGATGGTCGTCGACTGGGTCTTCGGCATCCGCGACGCCGACATCCTCGTCACGAGCACCGCGCAGGCGCTCGAGCGCCAGGGCCTGCAGGTGTTCAGCACGTGGCTCAAGGAGCAGCCGAAGCACAGCGACATCCTCGCCGTCGGCCCGCTCACGTCGCAGCGCACGCCCGAGGTCGCGCGCAAGGAGAAGGAGGAGGCGGACGCGGGTGGCTTCACCGCCTTCCTCGACGCCTGGGCCGCGAAGAAGGGCCCCAAGTCCGTGCTCTACGTGCGCCCCCCTCCCTCCCTCCCTCCCCTTCCCTGGCGTACAGCTGATGGAGAGACGCGCAGATCTGCTTCGGCTCGGTGCTACTCCCCGCGGAGATCGAGCACCTCTACGCAGTGATGCGCGTGCTCCTCGAGCTCCAAATCCCCTTCATCATGGTCCTCTCCGACCCCGCGCGCGCCGCGCTCCCGCCCGACCTAGCCACCGCCGTGCGCGACAGCGGCCTCGCGCAGCTCACGCCCTGGGCGCCGCAGCAGTACATCCTCGCGCACGCGGCCGTCGGGTGGTTCCTCTCGCACTGCGGGATCAACGGCACGCTCGAGAGCCTGTGCCTGCGCGTGCCGATGGTGTGCTGGCCGCTGTTCGCGGACCAGCCCGTGCTGAGCATCCTCGTCGCGCAGGTGTACGGGTGCGGGTACGAGCTTGGCGAGGTAAGGAAGGGGTTCGGGCTTAAGTACCGCGCGAGCACGGGCAAGACGCCGGGGGGGACGGTGGAGGATGTGACGCGGGAGGCGAGGGAGGTTTTCAGCAAGGCGTTCTTCAATAAGGAGGAGCGCGCGAAGGTGGATGCGAATTTGGAGAAGATGGCGACGGAGCTCAATGCGGCTTGGGATCAGGAGGGTGATGCGCGTGCGAGTGCGCTGGCGCTGCTGGATTTCATTCGCAAATAGACGACAAGACATGAGTGTACGTTTAGAATAGGTATTTATAATGGGCAATGGTGTATATGAGCATACTCATGTTGAAGACGATCCTTGTGCGGGCAAGACTCTCAATTCATGCAACCGTTCGAACGTCATATTAAACAAAGTGTGGTATAACTTGACGTGTGGGTATCAATCCATAGTATATAGTACAACACGAGACAGAATCCATCAAACAGGTCATCACAGGCATAATGGTATACAGCAGTCCAGAAACAAAGAGAAACGGTGGCGCTCACGCCTCAGGCGGGATATGGACCGCCGGCGGCGCGTCCGCGCGCAGCGTGGGCGGGGTCACCGTCACATCCGGCAAAGGCACGACTGGGCCCAAGACGGGCGGACCGGGAGCAGGCTCGACGGGCGTCGGCACCGTCACCGGCGGGCTGGGCGTCGGTGCAGGCGATGCAGCCTCATCTTTGCCTGTCTCCGTCTCCGGCTTCGGGGGCGGCGGTGGCGGGAAGTCCCACGGGCGCGGAACCTACGGGTCAAAGTGAGAAATGCATATCATCCAGCATATAATGGGCGTACCAGTGCGGCGGGCATGATCCTGGCCATATGAACTAGATATGAGCCTGGTATCGAAGATAGAGCAGAAATGAAGGTGCATACCATGTCGCGGCGCAAACAACCCCCTTGCCCATATTCTGCGCCTTGATGGTGCCGTACTCGAACTCGATGTACTGCGAGATGTAGCGCACGAAGGGCAGGATCTCGCGCACGCCGCCGTTGATGACGCCGAGAGCGGTCAGGAAGTTCATGACCGCGTGCGAGATGGACTTGGCTTTCTGTGAGGCGGAGGGGGTCAGTGGGGCACAAGTGAGGGAACTGCGGAGGGGGACGCACGTCAAGGTACTGGAGGGTTGGAGGGGGGAGCACGATTTCGAGGCCCCACCAGTCTGCGTGATGGGCGTTAGCATATTGGCTGGATGTGCGCGACTGGAAACTTACAGGTCAACACGGATATCCTATCGGTGGGTGGATACACGCCTGTTCGAAAAAGTTCACCATCGACGCCGAAAGACGCGTCGCGTGGGGACTAACCTGTGTGGTCCGGAAGAATAGCCTTCCCCGTGGCATAACCCAACGACATGAGCTGCGGCGTGATTTGCACAATCCCATCTATCACCGTCTCCGCGGTGGGCACGGCCCCAGCCAGCAGACCAGGTCCGTCGCCAGGCTGCCCGAGCCCCAGATCCGGCGTCGTGATCAGACTCACGATGCCCATGTCCTTGAAAGCCTCCGTCAGACTATCGATGCTCGCCGTCGCGACGCTCGGCAGCCGGACCGCCTCGAGCTGGCTCTCGATGTCGCGCACGGCACCCGCGAGCGACGCCTCCGCGTCGTCCCGCAGGCGGCTGAACGTCCGCGTGTCCGCCTCGTCCTCGCAGTACTGCAGACACACGGCATGGATGGGCATGCCCGCGGGCAGCGCCTTGCCCTTCGGCACCGTGCTCGCGGGCGCGGCGCCGTCGACGGCGGGCAGCGCGCGCAGCTGCGTGATGATCCTGCCCGCGCCCTTCGGCTGCAGGAGCTGGGTCTTCACCTTGTTCAGCTGGCTGCGCGTGATTGCAGTCGTGGGCTTCGCTTTGCCGGGCGCGGCGTCGGCGCCGACCATGAGCGAGCGCACGACGAGCGCGGACTGTCGCGCCTTGCGCTCTGAGTTGGGGAAGGCAGGTCTGAGCCGCGTGAGGGTATATGCGTCTGCGACGCGGCGGCGTTTATCGCGCTCTAGGTCGGTGGACACTACGGGCTTGTTCGGGTCGTGGGGCGGGTTGAAGTAGGCGAGGACATGGCGCCAGTAGGGGAGCAGGCGTTTGGTATCTGCCTCATCGGAGGTCGAGGTACGCGACGACGACGGCGCGGGCGGTGGGGCAGTGCCTGCGCAGATATTAGACATGCGGACAATAAGCTTAAGAAAGAATATTACCTGCAACTTCCTCTACTTTACCCATCGTCGCGTCCGCCTTCTTCTCGAGAGGCAGCGCGTCGGCGGACTTGGGCGCGAGAGTGTGTTTCTCGAGCACGCTCATGGTCAGAAAGGAAAGGAGAGAAGTGCTCGGATCTGTAACACTCCCCTCAGGCTATAAAGGACTGGTAGAAGGCAGAAGGCAGAGGGAGCCTGTCCCAGTCGTGCGAGCAACGGTGCTTGTGCTTCGAATTCCCGCCAACGGCACCGCCGGCCCGGCGCTGTCCACAGTGTTGTTGCAGAACTCAACGACGCCGGCTCTGAACTCGACAAAAGCGACCCCACTTGGCTGCGTCAGGCGAGGGACAAACGATTTCTATCGTCGCGAAACGGCGACGGCACTCAGTATGTACCCATGTTTTTTCATACAATTCTCATCACACATCCAAGTGTACTCAAGGCTGTCCAGTGTCGAAGGAAACCCGGCAGAAATTAGAACTGCCTCAGCATGTCCCTCGTAGACTTCACACAGTGCTCTTGACTTCACAAAGAGGTGCATCCGAGAAACACGAAAGGAACACGAAAGGAAGCGTGCCATCTAACACTGCTTGCCATGCTACTTCCATTTCCACTTTTCGATGGGAACGGATTCGACATTGAACGCCGTTACTTTGCCTCGTGTTGCAGAAAGGCCCATTTCGAACACTTACTATTTTCTCTAGATGATCACTGGCTAGACACGATAAGTGGCGTTCTCCGAGCATACCTTGCGCTTGTACATTGGTCACCGATGGTGATGGTGCGTAGACAACACGCACTGGTATGCGTGGTCAAGTCTATTGCAACAGCTGTCGGCGAAAGGTATTCTAACGCCATCCAATCCACGGAGATCTCACCCTCTTCACCGTTAATTGCATTCATTATGGCATCGCGGCCTCTTCCTTGAGCTCTTTTTTGGTCTGGAATTGAATCGCGGTCGGCAATGGCGTCAGAGTTCGACAACGAGGCTTGCCATGTGTTGTTATCTAGACAACGAACCAAAGGATCTGCACTTGAATGTTTTGGAACAGCTCGTTACGGAGGTAGATATAACGCCCCACTCATGAGCAATCTAATTCTCAGCTCGAGATTTTCCACTCATCCCGTTCGTCCCGTAGCTTGTAGGCTCCCAAAAGGGTTTTATCACCAGCGGGCTATGCCCAGGACGCACTCTTCGAAAGAAGGCACCCTTCGTTTCGGCACGCCGTACCCTCAGGTCGCACAACAACGAGACAGGATCAGGAGCGGATACCGTCTCGCGAAGAGAGCCGCCGCTTCAAATATTGTAATCATGCCGAAACCAGCCCCGGTGCCCATTGAAATATCCTCGGACGAGGAGACGAATACCCGCACGCCGTGTCGTCGTAGAAACACCGCACCCCACAGGTCGAAGCCCGAAGCCATCGCGATCTCGTCGGACGATGAGGATGGCGGGCGTGGCCCGTTCCGTTTCAGATACGTCGGGTCCACGGAAGGGCATCCACCAAAGAACGGGAGACGGAGTGCTGTGGGGAACGAAGGGCTCATCCGCGATGACTCCGAGGTACATGTCGGAAAGGTCTCTTTGCGCATTTGTATCATCTCAACTCTTATGTCTAGGACATCGCCATGTACGAAGCAAGGCTCGAGAGTTACGAGCTCGAAGTAGCAAAGCTCCGTCAGCGCAAGGAAGAGCTCGCAGAAACTGCATCCCAGGCGGCAGCGACGAGATTCAGGATGGAGGAAGAGGTTCTACAGCTGAAGGCAGAGTTGGGCATGCAAAAGGCCGCAACGCACGACGAAGTCAGTTCTTTCCCATCCCTGAGATGGTCCGACAAACTTATCGCATTTTGAATCGGCCATCAGTGCCGCCTCTTCCAGGTCCTCTCCGACATCACGTCCTGCGACATCTGCAGCGAACGCATGTCCAAGCCCGTCACGTACGTACCCGTCCTCCTCCTCCCAACAGAACCTAAATGCAGCGCTAGACTCGACTGTGGCCACACCTTCTGCGAGCCTTGCGTCTCGCGCTGGTTCCGCACCATCGAAGAGCAGCACAAAGACCTCTACCCGCAGTACGACCCCGCCACATCCGTGCCCGCCCCGGACGCCGCACTCCTCATGCACCTGAGCCCATCCAACCGTGTCCTGCTCACCGAGATAGCGGAGGAGAATCCGTGCCCGCCGTATACGTGTCCGAACTGCCGCAAGGCGGTCGGCAGGCCGGTGGAGTGCTTTAAGCTGAGGGCGGTGGTGGATGCGGTTGCAGAAGCGGCTGCACAGACGAAATCGGGGTCCAAGTCCGGTTCAGGGATGGGGCCCGTACATGAGCTGTAGTCTCTTGGTTTGGTTCGTGGATAAGGCAGGACGGGGAACGGCCGTGGTACATGAACTGTATAAGACTTCGTTGACGCTTGAGTGCGGATGTATGTAGGCCGCATTGTGTATTGGTTTGCAGTTAAATAATGCTTATACTTAAAGGACGGCCAGGTGAAATCGGATTTCGTGAAAGCCCAGATCATAGTCTCCCTAAGGCAGAGTAGACGAATACTCAACCATCGTGCCTCAGGGTCGTTTCATCTGACCCAGATCACACCGTCGAATGCTGCCACAGAAATCTTCGAGACCAGGAGTAACGGGCAGATATAACGAATGACGAGCGATGAAGGAGCTCTTTAACTTGTTAGAGGTGGCCGAGAGCGCACATGACAAGAGCAGAAGACGACGGTGAAGACACTGAGTTAAGAGCTCGAGAGAGAGCGAGCGAAGACCCGGTACGTATATACATAAACGGAAGAAAACGTACTAACCTCGCCAGATCCGCTGAATGCCCACGTTGTCATCGACGACAGCTGACGCTCTGTCCATCAGACAGCCTCTCGTCTCCGGACACCCTCACAAAGAACCTCACAGCATGAGGAAGCTGTTTATTCGTCGAGACAGGCAAGGTTCATGCCGACGCAGTCGCCGCTTCCCTAGTAATCCTAGGATATGCATAAGGCAGTGGGCGGGCATAGGCCATCTTGTTCCAGACACGTCGGGTCCACTGAGCGACGTCCACCAAAGAACGGGAGACATAACTCTATGGAGAACGAAAGACTCATCAACGACGACTCCGAGGTATAGTCGTGTTCTCTTCGCACATTCGGCTCATCTCAACTTTGCAAGTAGGACATCGCCATGTACGAAGCGAGGCTCGAGAGCTACGAGCTCGAAGTAGCAAAGCTCCGTCAGCACAAGGAAGAGCTTGCAGAAGCCGCATCCCAGGCAGCAGCGACGCGATTCAGGATGGAGGATGAAGTTCTACAGCTGAAGGCAGAGCTAGACATGCAGAAGGCTGCAACACACGACGAGGTTCTACAGCTGAAGGCAGAGCTGAACATGCAAAAGGCCGCAACGCACGATGAAGTCAGTCCTCTCCTATCCCCGCAACTGTCTACCAAACTTTCCGCATGTTGAATCAAAAACTAGTGCCGCCTCTTCCAGGTTCTCGCCGACATCACGTCCTGCAATATCTGCAGCGAACACATGTCGAAGCCCGTCACGTACGTCCCCGTCCTCCCACTCCCAACCGAGCCTAAACACACCCACAGACTCGACTGCGGCCACACCTTCTGCGAGCCCTGCATCGCCAGCTGGTTCTGCACCATCGAAGAACAGCACAAAGGCCTTCACCCGCTCTACCACCCCGCCTCCGCCGTGCCCGCCCCGGACCCCGCACTCCTCCGGCACCTGAGCTCGCGCCACCGTGTTATGCTCACCGAGATAGCGGAGGAGAATCCGTGCCCGCCGTATACGTGTCCGAACTGCCGCAAGGCGGTCGGCAGGCCGGTGGAGTGCTTTACGTTGCGGGCGGTGGTGGATGCGGTTGCGGATGCAGCAGATGCAGCAGATGCAGTGGATGCAGCCGATGCAGCCGATGCAGCCGATGCAGTCGATGCACGGATAATGCATAATGTCGGGATTCAAGTCCAGTTCGGGCATAGGGTCGATAGATGAGCCATAGTCTCTTGGTTTGTCCGTGGATAAGCGGGATGGGGACGGCCGTGGTACATGAACCATGAACTGTATAAGATTTCGTTGATGCTTGAGCGTGGATGTACATATGTAGTAGACCACATTGTGTATTGATTTGCAGTCGGATAATAGAGAGTTTTCGCAACTGGCCGACTCGGACCCGGACTCGACTGGTGGAGCGCCAAGTCCAACTGGTATGCAACTGGCAGGGTGGAGCGACCAATGGAGAGTAGGATTCGACTGACTGGGGTCGAGTCGGAGGGCTGCAAAAACTCTCTACTGTAATGCCTCGTCACTTGAAGGATGGCCAGTAGAATACTGATAGAATACTGAGCTAGCATCGTCAGATAAACCCGGGTCAGGAAAGCCAAGATCACACTATGGAACACTGCCAAAAAAAACAGCCTATGTACTCCTTCTCCTGACCGAGCCACAGATATGAGCTCACGAGCAGCCACATCCCCACGTTCGCCGACAGTCAAAATGCCACACTTTGCAAACGCAATCACTCACGAGTCACAAACAAACAGCACGATCCACCCCGAGGCGCTGCATTCAATCGACGTTCATCTAGCGACTACGACACGAGGCGCACGGGTACCAGTCTGAACCACAAGAAGTAGGAGAGGATAAAAAATATTCACGCATTCAACTGTACATCAGTAACCGCTTCCATTTGTCTGTCGCGCAATCAGGACGGATCATTCACAAGACAAACAGAAGACGCACTTTATCCTTCAGCTGCCCGATGAACTGCTGGTAGCTCGGCAGCACGTCCGCACGGTCCTGGATCAGCCCGCTCATGGCCCACAGGCGCAGCGGCGGCTCGCCGTCCTCCTTCACAACGTACAGATGCGGGTAGTACACGCCGCGGCGCATTTCGCGCGTCTTTTGGATGATGGCATTCACGCGCTGCGAGAAGGGGTTATCCAGCAGCGGCAGGGTCATCTGCATGGACATGTTAGTGCATCATTCCAAGCATGCGAAAACACTGGAGCAAACCTTGCCGCCGCGCAGGACCTCGTAACTCGGCAAGTTGAAGATGTCGACGACGAGCTGCGGCACGGCATCACGCCCGACGTAGAGGAAGATGGTCTGGCCGTCCTCGATGAGGTATAGACCATGTCGCACGATCCGTTCTGACGTGAGCGGGAACGGTGGAGGCATGATCACGCCGTGCTCGCCGACGGTGCCAGCCTGTAAAGCGGCACGAGTCAGTCAGAAAGGTAGTCAGTCAAATCGTACCATTTACTCACCTCAGGAGGCATGTCATGCAGCGAGTAGAAATTAGGGTGGATGTAAGGCATCAGCAGCTCCGAAGGCAACGAAGTAAGCAGAGCCTGCGCATACGCCCTGAGATCCGGTGGGATCTGAGCGCTTTGCCGAACGCCAACCTAGACACAACAGTTAGTACTGGGTCCGTCGCACTCGAAATGAAGGTCAAACTAACATTCTTGAGCAACCCGAGCACCAGCAGCGGCAGATACTTGAGATTCTCGCTGATCGCCAGCTGTGCGCTGGCACCCGACCCAGCCGCAGTCATGCTCGACTTGTACGACTGCAGGATCTCGACCATCTTCGCGAGGACCGCATCGCGCGCGTCCTCGAGCTTATGGGTGATCGAGCGCTCGACGGCCTTGTTCGCGAGCAGCGTGGCGATGGCGACCTGGTCTGCAGACGCATATACCTCCGACAGGTTCGAGGTAGTCGGCAGCGCAAGCGTGATGACACGAATGCGACGCTCGCCTACATATTTGAGTTAGCGACAAGTCATTTGATGGAAAGCGGGCCACGCACCATAGCAAGTCGTGTGCAACACCGCTGTCTGGAGCACGACGAATGGTGTCGTCAGATTTTCCTCGATCTGTACTTCGATCGCATATGACGTGTCCTGTGGCACAGCAGGCATGGCGAGCAGGTCCGTCGAGCGCACGAAGAAGTTGCCGTGGAAGGATGCCATGCGGAGCCCACGCGATGCACGCACGCGCATAACGGCTTCCAACATAATTGGCATCGCGAGCACCTCACCGAACTCATGTGCGAACTTAACGGCGTCTTCGGAGCGCGCGGCATTGAAGGCAGGGTAGAAGTACGTCTGTCCAGACGTGTAATGCGGGAGACAAGCTGAGTACCGTACAGTGAGCAAAAGCGCTGGACAATGTATAAATGATAGTACCTAGTGTAGCGATATCCTGATACGCTGAACTGAACAGGAACATATCGACTGAGACTTGTGCGCGCGAACATTCGATAGCAAAGGTCTTGTAGAAGGGAGAAGCGGCTTGCAGAAGGCCGGACTCCTAGTTAAAACTGAGTTCGTTGTATGAGAGAGAGTTTACATGAGCGCTGACCTTCGATGTCCCAAGAACCTTGGGGTCTTCTCTGTTCTTGAGTGCCCCCGGGCCAATAGTAGGCAGAGTCGATGACAGAACCATAATCTTACCACCTATCGGTGCCTGCATCGCGATGATTCAAGAAGTCAGAATCATTGCAGGTATGTGGATCGCGAAGAGACGCACCATAAGCTTGAAACCGGCCTGTAGCGCAGGGCCTAAAGCGCTCCCCAGCGTATGGTTCTCCTGGAACATGTCGTTCACCCTGCCGAGCAAGGCCTCGAGCGAGGCGCGTGCTTCCGAGAGGTTGACAAGAAGGTCGGTGGGTTTGGGAAGGAAGACGTCGTCGATGTCAGATACCACCATCATGGTGGAGTCCGTCGTGCCAGACTGAGATCACACGCGTCACTTTTTTCTGTCAAAGCTGTAATAAAACGAGGGCGCACGTACAGGCATGGAGAAGAAGTAGAGGGACGTGTCGAAGCCGATGATAGCGACTTTCGTCCGCTGATCCTCATTCGGAATGCGATCGAGATTCTCAAGGATAGTTCGAGTGGCCGTCGCAACCATGCCTTTCGATCAAAATGTCAGCGCGTAAGTCAATCGCAGTCGTAAAGCACTCGACAAACCTGATTGCACTGCTGAGTGGCTCACGTCGACCAAGAAGATGTACACCGCTGGCTGAGGCGGGCGCACCATGTACTCAGTAGGTGCGACGAACTCGACGACAGAATGATTGAGCTCTGCACGCGCCCATCGATCGCCTGGCTGATTCCGGGCTTGGTCCCAATCGAAGAGTTGGGGAACCTCGTTCGACATGGAGCACATACAGCATCGCCAGCTGACGTGTACACGTCAGAATTTTGCGACCAGCATGCATACATGCAAGGCTCACCGATTGCCACCATCGATAAACTGGACATAAGGGTTTATGTACGTCCTGCATCTCCTGCACCGCGCGATGACTGTGTCCGTGACGACGGGCACGGGCTCCTCTCCTTCCTTCACCGAGCGATACGGGGTAAGAATCAACCCCAGTGGAATCTTGCTCTTCCCCAAAAGCGAGCTCGTTGTAGGGATCGCATTCAGCGTGGAGCGCTGGTATGAGAAGTGCGCATTCGCATGTGGAGACGGAGAGATCGACGCGCCAGGTGGTAGGCGGATTTCAGGCGGAGGTCTTGACAGCTCTCGTGGGTCGGGCGGTGTCGTGAGCAAGTTTGTAGTGTAGATCTGGAACTGTTTCTGCCCGGCTGCACCACCCATGCCCATCTGCCCAAACTGGTCCGCGAGTGCACCGACCTGACCTCCGGGGCCTTGGGGCTGGGTTCCGTACGCGGGCTGTTGGTACTGGGGCCCATTGATGTAGTCTGGCTCGCCGGGAGGCGCGTAGTATGGCGCGCCGGTGGGCTGCTGTTGCTGTGACGCGAATTGGTTTTCGGCCGCGAGACCTGGGGTGAAGAGCTGGCCGCCTGCTTGCTGCGGAGCCACACCAGCGCCTGCGCCGCCATAAGCTGGTGGGGCGGTGAGGCCATCGGATGCGCCATAATAGGCTTGTGTTTGGCCCGCTGCGTATTGGCGTCGTTTCCCGTGATGTGTTGTCGGTGGGGGAGACCCAGAAGCAGGTGGAGGAGATCCAGCGGGTGCAGCAGCGGAGGGATGTTCCCACTGGGCACGACCAGATGCAGTTTCTGTGGCGGGCAGTACGTCGCGTCACAAACGAAAAGGCCAATAGCATTGCTCTCGTACCAATGAAAACGTATCTCTGATTCGCAGCGTCCCTGTGCGGCAATATACATGATGATTCACGAAGCGAAAAGAGGCTGAAACGTACCATTCTGCGGCCCATCCTGGAGGCAGTTGCTGCGCTGGATCAGCCATGGGGAAGCAAGATGAGAGTAGAGGAGGAGGGACAGTTGCAGACGAATAATTGGACTTGGTTTGGTGATGCCCACCGTGACACGTACATGTTCCCACGCTACCTGCCTCGGCTTACCCCGGTTCTATGCACTGCTGGTTCCTCGACCAACTGCATCTAACATGCACGAAGTCCATGAAGGTGAAAGTTCTGTAAGGTGAAGGTAGCTTCTCTTGCGGTCTTGAAGGACGTCTGACAGTCCGCCGTCCATATGTTAATCAGGCGTGACCCGTGCAACTTCTTGAACCGGATACATCGAAGGTGGTCTACTTTTACCGAGTTCTCGTTTCCTTGGGATTTGCGCCCCCACATAACCTGAGCTGGAAATATTCTCATTGTCGAGCCCGACTGTTAGGTTTCTCACCGCTCGAACACGTCAGCATCTCGTTGATTGTGTGTCCATGCTTCTGAAACCCTCCCTTCTCTCGCTCGCGAAAGTGTGCTAGATCACCTTACGAGTCGGTTAACCTGGTCAATGCAAAGTAGGTCATACTCCGCGGACAGGATCTTGACGTTTTTCTTGCATGTGAACACCGGAACTATCAATCCATCGTATTCCGCAGTCCAAGCACGCCCCATTCCCAAGCTCTAGAAATCATATACATGCTATTGCAGGGTGGAGATGGTGAGCCTCACGTTCCATCTTCATCATGCACCGAGATTTATCTGCACGCTGTTGTGGAGTGGCCGTTTCACCCATTGATTTATTCATACTATTCTCTTCACGGTGCACTTTGGGCTGCTGTGGCGCAGTGGTGAACGGATCATCTTGCAGGTGTATATGACACCATTGCAATGGTCTACTCCAGTATGTAGGTGCCACGAATTACCTGGATAAGTTTTCAGGTGCTAGCCTCCTCGAAGAAAGTTTACTTCTTCCATACGTCATAGAGAGTATTCCGGACTTCGGATTTACTGCCTTCTAGCTGCAATCCCGCTGGGTACATTCCAACGTATGTTGGCACCAAGCACCCTGCGAGTAGCTTCCATCGGTGTTTGCTACGCATTTATTCCATCATCACAGCAAGCCGGCACCAGTCGAATGGTTTTACCTGAGGTAAGTAGTTCCATCGTGAATCCGAGTCGCCCGGTAGTCTGACGAGTTCAACTCATGTGGGTTGCTGGAACCGAGATATGAGCTGCACTAGCAGACTATTTCCTGCGGTCATCAGATTATCATGCGCGGCGCCCCGCACCACGCATGCCTATCATGCCGTATACAACGGCCCACAGACTCCACGAGCGATATACCCCGCATCGCACTGGCGCCCCTCCAGCTCTGATTTTAGCGAAATGAAGCCTCGATATCTTCACACGATGGTCATCGCCCGTCTCATGTCGCCTATTCGCGGTGCTCGGATGTGTTTCACCCACAATCTTGCCATGGGCTAGTGATGCATCTGAGGACATAGCTGATACAATGGACAGCTCAGACGGCCATCACAGCGGGCTCAGCATACGTTTTTATTTGCTCATACTGACCACCTGCTCGTATATACAACCTCCCTGCATACCCGAGTCCTCCCCAACTCAGATCAACCAATCGATCCTACCCGCCGACCCACCGACCCAAGCTCTCACCATGCAGTTCACTACTCCCGCCTTTGTCTCTCTCGTCGTCCTCGCCCTGCACAGCACCGTCGCACGCTCCGCGGAAGTCGCCTTCTTCACCAGTCGCAACAACTGCGCCGGCGAGCCCTCGCAGGACTACAAGAACGTCCCGTGCAACCACTGCGTCGACCCGCCCTTCGGTGCGCTCCCTTTCCCCGTCGCCGACGTCTCTCTTTCGTCTTGACCCGTGCGACACGACAGATTGATATGCAGAGCGTTTCTCCGGCCTGTCGTCGAGCAACCGTGTCACGATCAACAACGAGGTAGGTGCTCCGTATCGGCTTGCGTGTGTTTATTGACGCGCGGGGGTCCGGAGGATGGATGCACAAGTGCGTCCCAGGTCGGCTAGGCCTACGGTAACTCGTGCGCCATGGCTGGCAGCACGGCTATTCGCTCTACGTACGTCTCATGCTGAGCGGCTCGCCACGCGTTGTCAGCTGCGAATGGTGTGGTATTCCGTTGGGGGGTGATCTGTGTAGTGCCACTTGTATGCTGAGATGTGGACGTTGTATATGTATGCAGTGTACGAATGTGATGTATCGTTCCGGACTCGTCTTTTGTTCTGAACCCTGTTCTGTCGAATCACAAATCTACATCTACGCACTCACAGCCTTGTCCATTCCACTAAAAACCTGCAACGGTGAAAAAAAGCCACGGAATTCTAGAGCACTGCCAGTCTCATGACGACAGAAATTTCGGATTTCCGTCATTCATAATCAGAGTATAGACAGAACCCTCCAATTACACCTCAAGATCACCACAAACGAACAAACAGCATCCCCATTACCGCTTTCTCCGCGTCGTGCTCTTCGCCACAGCCGTCCCAGCCGTCGCCGTCGCCCTCGACCGCCTCCTCCCCCCAGTACTGATCTTCTGCGGGGACGGTGGCTCCGGCGAGCTCGACGCAACACTAAGCCGCGAGCTCCGCCTCGGCTTGAACACCCCGTCCGCGTCCTCCTGCTGTGGGCGCGCCGTCCGCCCCTTGCGCAAGGGCCGCTTCACGAGCGGCGCCACCTCGTCCTCGTCCTCCTCGGGCTGGTCGTCGGGCATAAACGCGCCGGGCACGCTCCGCGTCGACGTGGACTCCTTCATCTGGGGCGCCGCCTTGCGCGCGCGCGAGGTGCGCGTCTGGCGCGTTTTGTTCGGCGGCGGGGAGGAAGACGGGGAGGGCGGCTGGTGAGAGTGGTTTTTTGAGCGTTCCCGCCTGTGTGCTGGGGCAGGTTCGTCGTCGTGGAAGGCCCCCGGGAGGCGGCGCTCGACGTCCTCGATCTCGGGCTGTTCTTTGGCGTTGCGGCCGAATAAGGAGTGTGCGAATGACGCGGTCTGCGGCTCCTCGTGGCCAGATGCTCGCTGGCCTGTGCGAGGCGCTTCTTCCTCTGCACGTTCAGGCTGCACGTCTGCGTCCTCTCGGTGGTCCTTCACCCACTGTTTCTGCGGTACCGACTGTGGCGGAGTGACGAGATTGAGCCGATTGGAAGGCGCTGATGGCTCAGGCGGATTATAGAACGCGTTGCGTTTCGAGCTGGCTGACGCGTTGGTAGTACCGAAGAGAGATGACGAGCCGTTGGCTGCTGCACTCGAGCGGCCTTGGCTTAACCGAGGTCCGCGGAAGGTTGGCTGGAGACCTGAAGGAGCTGAGGGACGCGTACTTGTCGATCCCGACAGCGGTATTTGCGTAAGTGGCTGTGAGGCCTGTGATCCCACAAGACCAAACGTTGGGCCTTGACTGCCGTCCACATTCCCATTCATAGCAGGGGAATATGTATCGCGTGTTCTTGCCACACCTGTGACAATATGACTGGATGGGATAATCGGGCTAACGCGAGGTGCTGCAGGTCCCGGGAGTCCAAGCGTAAATGTCTGGGACCCGGAGGAAGATGGCGTAGGTGTCGGCAGCTGCTTCACAGGCTGGACCTCCTCCCACGACATGCTGAGGTCCTCGAAGTTACCATTTGGTTTGGCCTTGGCCTTGGTGGGCGCGTGTTTCTGCGGAACATTGCCCTTGCCTTGCCCAAGTGTCGAGAGTTCCTCTTCAATCTGCAGTCGCTCGATGGATGGTAGCAATGCCACAGCATCATCAACCATCTTGCGACGGTCCTCGACTGCTTGCGAGACGCGCTGACCATGGGCTGCATTCGTGAACTGTCGATCCAGTTTCACAGCCTTGGCATAATTGCCGGAGTGAATGAGGCGAACGCAGACCAAATCTTGCAGGATGGCCACAGACGTCGGAGGAAGTGAAGACGGGGGTTCGAGGGCGAATGCATGAATGAGGTTTTGTTCGAAGGGGGAGAAGGGAAATGCGATGAGTCGAGAGAGAGGTTCCGTGCGCGGCGCGGCTGAAGGATGGGTGAATAAGACATAGAAGAAAATGAAAGAACAACACTCACGAGAAAGACACCAGCTGAGAAGTTTCCGTAGGAGCCGGGACCGCGTCTCGGTCGTTTCGGGGAATGAGCGCTGGTATAGCCATGCTTCCATCAAATTGTTTTCTGCCAGTGCTACAGCGTACATGTCGATGTCGTCGGGTTCCGTAAGTAGGGGTTTGGCCGTGCGTATGTAACGCAGGATGAGGGTGTTGGCATTGTCAGAAAGAGAGATGGCCTGCAAGATTTTTGAGGTATAGTCGCGATTCAGTCGAACGTCAGCCAGTAACGAGATCGCTCTCTACATAGTTGCTATTGATGAGACGAGTCCATTCAGATAGATCTGGTGTGACGTACCTCCACATCAATGCCCGAATCCAAGTGCCAATACGCGTCCGACAATGCCGAGAACTGTGGAGGTATACACCTCTCCTCCTTGAACGCCTCTTCCCTTCCATCCTGATGCCATTTGAGCGAGAAATATATGAGACAGTCTTTCTTGAGTGCGTCGTAACTTGAGCTCTGTATGGCATCGAGTAGACGCCGAAGTGACACAACGTCGGTTGGTGGCCAAAGTGTGTCCGGCTCGCGTATGCCTCCTGATGCTAAGAGTATGTCAAAGATGAGAAGGTCGGACATTCTTGCGCGTCTCGTTTCTATTTCATGCGCTCGCGGTTCACGCCACGGGAATCCTTCGGAGGTGAGGTCGAAGAGAGCAAGGAGGTTTCCAGGATCTGACTGTGGGGCGTCCTGAAAGCCAGCCAACGTGTCAATTTTCCCAGTGTAAGTGAGATTAAAAGAGGGTACTCACAACGTCCATGCTGGATGGGCTAGTATACACGGGTAACGTCTATGATGGGGGTGGAGAACGCGACGAACGATGAAGTCGAGGACGCGGAAAAGCAGAACCTCACGTGCCACATCGGCCCTCGTCCACGAGGATTGCCTTTTTGGTGGACAATAACCTGTCTCTAGCCAATGGTTGCTCGTTCTTTGCAGCCAACCCTGTCCGAACCATGTCTATCGTCCGACAGACAGCTCGCTCGGTGAAGAAATATCTATTCCGTGGTGACCGAAAAGTGCGTCTGTCCGCGGCCTTTACTCGTGACTTTTTGCCATCAGGATGAGCGTCACAGCACAGCTAGGCATCTTCTACACCATTGAGATAACCGTTCTTTCCGTGTCATATCATAGCCATACGCTCGAGTCTTTTCGTACAGATTCTGCGTTTGCTCGGAGACTGCAACTTTCTAATGGTACCCAATTCTCCGAGTTTGGGGCATGGCTGCCCGGGCTCTATGGCACTGGAGTGCCGAGATCTTGTTGATCACGTCAGTAGATATTGTAAGTCAAGTTTCCTCTGTCCGAAGCTGTGAACAGATACCGGCCCAGCAAAGCACCCAGCTGTCGTAGGAACTGGATGGATGCTGATTACTTGCAGGAATCACAAGCGCTGACTATCTGCAAGCATTGTACAACCTCCTTTCATCACACATCCATCTTGGTTCGTCCTAATGCATTGCACCACAGTGGAGATAAGCGCTGCCAAGTTGTCTCGATTGGCGGGACCATGACTCTCCCGCATTGGAACTGTACGGTTCAACAACTTTTCTCAAGGCAATCCAGTGGGTATCTGTCTTTGGACACACCGACTCTAGCCGCGTCGACTATGCCGACAGGCGTGCGTCAATTTTCGTTTATTCCTAGATAATCGTTCCCGCCGCATGCATAAAGCTTGCTCACCAAGACTACGATACCTCTCGGCAAGGACAGCTCAGCACACCCGATTCCTTATGTACATCACCGGTGGCAAATACTTCAGAGAGCCTTCACAGCTGCTCCATGCTGAGCTCGCTCTAGGGGCACTCTCCCGTCAGCGAACTTGTTTGTTTATTCTCGGCTCAGGATTTTAAGGCATGGAAGCCGTGAAAAAATCTCTTACGAGCCACCACGCACTCGCCATCCCACCTCCCAGGACTCCTGCAACACCTGCATCGATCCGCCCGGCGATGACTCCCTTCGCCCATGCTTACCGTGGCCACCGCCAATTGGTGGGCATTCGACTTCTCTGGCCTTATATCTGCGAACAGAGTCACCATGCAAAAACCAGGTGATGCAGAGGCAAGCTCACTGCTCGCTACATCCTCGCTCATCCTTCGTCCTGGTTACAGGGTAGGTACACTTCGGCTTCGCAGGAGGACCAGACCTACGGGAACGTCCGATTTCTACGCTGATGACACCGAGGAGTAAACATCGCCACCATGGATTTGACCGTATACGAGAAGTGGAACAAATTGTTTCTTCTTCGTCCATGCCTATACTTACTCTTAACGGCTCGTATGTCCCAATGAGCACGTACAGTATATGCGCGTATGCAATCCATAGAAAATTTGATGCTTTTTATTGGGACCACAGCTTGCGTCAAGCCAGTTTGAACCGATGCTTGAAGGAACTACAGGATGAAGAAAGTGAAGTGGACTTCGTCAATCTTGATCGATTGATCGACCCCGCGTTCGTGACCGATACACACGGTCAAGAGGTCGTATTGTACAAGCCATGCGGCGGCGTGTTGGGCTTACTTTCGTACGAACTACAGCTCCAGTCTCGGGCTGATCGCGCACCCAACCCCAGGATGTCGCGAAGTCCGCACATCAACGATCGGTCTAGGTTTCACAGGATGCTCTCGCTGGATTGCAATGGTCAAGGAATGTTACAGACAAGGCAGCTCAATTAAATGGTTTAATCGTCGCTCATACTTGGTGGTTTATTGACCAGACAAAACTGAGTCTTTGACCTTGGGCATTCCGCTGGGGTCGTCGATGGCATGTCCTGAAATCCGTTGTTACTACAGTCAAATGTACAAAATCGACAGCAAGAATTCACAAAGTTCATCAATCATACATGGGGGATCTACTTCGCCGTCGGCTGCTGTGCTGCCCTCCTTTCGGCTGCGCGGTCAACCAGTGATGCGTCAGCGGCGTTGGCGGCGGGGACCTGCAACTTATTGGTACCTTGGTTGCGATTCTGCCGGGAATCGCCCTTGAAGCCGATGTAGTAGACGCGTGTCTGCTCGCCACCGACAGAATTATCCTACATCGCGGGGAATACGCGGTGAGCTGGTGGACCGATCCTGATTCTGACGGGACGACGCACGAAGTATAATGACAGTGAAAAAATATTGGCAAAGGCCGCCGTGCGCAAAGGATATTCGACGACAGATACCCCATCCTGGAGGCTAATGTTGAGAGCGGGTTTCGTATCTTCCGCATCGGAGAAGTCGACGATATTGGCATGGTTGGCGAATATGCGGAGATGCTGTGGCGCGAATTCGCCTCCGCCTGGCGATCGGGGTTTGTTTGGTGAGATGATGGTCATGGAAAACACTCACCGACTTTCAGCAGAATTGATCTCAATCGCACATTCTCCACGAAGGGTATATGAATGATCATCTATACCCATGGATTCAGTCAATGGGCATCCCGCAGTAGCATGCAGGACGATGGAACCCTGACCTGATCGTCCACATTGGACTCTGCATATTTCTCCACGGACTCACGTTCGTCCCATGGCTTGATAGTCGCCTTTGCGTCCTCCGGCACAGTCAGATTCAGCCCATGGACACTTTCCATGCCTCAGGGTCAATTGCAGCTGAAGAGTCCTAACTATTGGGCTTACTTCTGTCTATCAACCAGACCGTACAGGCTTTCAGAGGTGTCGATATCTGACTGCGCAGCGGTCTCAGGGCCTCCCAATGGATTGCCAGACATGGCTCGACGCCGATGGTTCAGATGCTGTGGATTTTGTTGTGGACGCCCTCGACGCGCGGCGGGATTGCAGAGCGCGTCGGGGCGGGCAAACAGGCACAAACAGGACTTTCCTGTTTCGGACGCTTCAATTCTCGACGGCGCCGACGCGACGTTGCAGCTGGCATCCTCGTTCCCCGACTATGAACCGCCTCGCCAGGTATGCAGCCTCTGCACAACGGCGGGCGCAGCGCACACACCCTCGTAGCGCGGCGTACACGGCGTCATCATGCTGCTCGATACCTCGCCTCTATTCTTCGGATGTGACGAGCAAACCACCACCCGCCTCCGACGCAGAACCCACACCCGAGGCAGAGTCGCCGAAGAAGGATTCTAAAGAGCCATCGTCATCTGGCTCAAAATACAACAATCTGCCTTTTCCTGACCTCATGAAGCCCGAGCCTTTCTTCGATCTAAAAGACAGCGCTGAATTCCCCCCTTCCAAGCTCTCAGCATACCCTTCGCGCGTCGTCGTTCGCAACGACCCTTCCATGTTCCTCAAGGAACGCGAGATGTACCCAGAAGGCCGGAATGAAGGTCCACAGAGGACGGCCGGCGAGGGAGAGGAGGCGGAGAAGGAGGACGAAGAGGAGTACTCACCGTTCCGCCAGCTGCCCATGACCAGGCGCGACATGGACAAACTGCACATGTTCCCCCTCATCACGCGGCGCATCACGCAGCAGACAGGCAAGGGCAAGATCCACAGGATGTACACCCTTGTGGTTGTGGGCAACGGGCACGGGCTGGTCGGCTACGGCGAGGGCAAGGACGACGAGATTCCGCGCGCGCAGGACAAGGCCTACCTGCAGGCTCTGCGCAACATGGACTATGTCGACCGCTTCGAGCAGCGCACGATCTGGACCGAGATGGCGAGCAAGATGGGCGCGACGCAGATCATCATACGGCCACGGCCGGTCGGGTTCGGGCTGCACTGCAACCCGAATATCCACCAGGTCCTCAAGGCTGCAGGCGTGAAGGATATCAGTGCGAAGGTTTGGGGCAGCCGGAATCCGATCAACGTCATCAAGCTGCTCTTCAGGATGCTGCATGCGGGGAACGCACCACTCGCGATGGGTGACGGGATTGGTGGCAAGGGTCGCAAGTTGGACAAGGGTTCTGGCGTGAGGGGCAGGCAGGAGATCGAGCGGGAACGAGGGAGGAAGCTGATCAACCTGACGACGTAGGCACCACAGTGTCACTTATAGCTCTTTAATTTCACCGTGCAGTTGCTCAGGCGAGCTCCCAGTTCTGCACGAAGTTCGAGCCTTGACGGTCGCCCTTATGAGGATGGTCTGGTAATGTCATGCCCTTCGCTGACCACTTCTGACATGCCTCTGCCGTGCAGCGAGCTCTGACAGCATTAATGGCAGTCAATCTTGACACAGGCGCTCCGTCGTGTGTAGGCACTCTTATCGTGTGTCATGACTAGAGTTGCGGTTTCTCTTGTCTGCACAACGAACCGATCATTTTGAGTTCGAACAGCGGTCGCTGAACTCTCACCGCCAACATCTGGTCCCATTTCGAGGTTACAGTAAGCAATGCAGGCACCGCCTCTATTGCGAGAGTCAACACGACGCATCCATGTTACGCCTGTACCGCCTATCCATCTGGTCATTGCAATTTGCCTGTAGCCGATCCCTCATCTCACAACGTACAGAGTTCTGGCCCTGAGTGTCCGCCTGGAAGCGTCGCAGGACGATATGGCCAAGTAAAAAATGTTAAGCACGTTTGTTCCATTTGCTTCCGCCGAGCATCACAGCATAGCACACCATCTGACATTTTTCGCGCAGTCAGTCGAGCTCGACATGGGCACCACAGGCGCTCTCCGCATGGGCACCTGAACGGTTTCGAAAGTATAGAAATAACGCAGCCGCCCACACCGGCGGCGGGGGCAGGAACAGATGTAACTCAGCAAATTGACAATCCCCCGATTTCTCAAGATGGTTTTATGAGATCGACTTAGTTTAGATTTGTACCCAGTCAGCTGCTGGCACTGCACCGCAGTATGCACGAAGATAGATTGGAGGACCAGGACGGCTCCGGATTTGTCGAGTGTGTTGCTATGCGCAACATGCACTGGGATGACCTGTGAGCAGGCGATCGATCGTGCAGCAGACACCTCGTTTCATAGCTTATCTCGAGCAGCAATGTTCCGAGGGCCAGTCCCAAGACGAATATCTCGTTTTGCGAATCGCGGGTCGGGTTATTGACTGCGGGTGGATAGGCCCTATCGTCGGAGTCGTGCACGGTGTACCAAGAACTCCGTGGAGTAGCTGCTCGGCGGAAGCGCTAATGAACGTGGTTGTCGATCGCGGCGGATGTCTCACGTCTCGGATGGAAGGGGGATTTCATAATCGAGGCATAAGTAGAATACAGAGGGATCACAGAGTAAGAGTACACCAGGTACGCTACATGGAGACCTAGAGCGTATAATCTACATGGACATGAAAGACATGACGGCGTGTATATGCATGTGCGCGGGGGAATGAATATTTGCGAATACAGAAATGAAAATCATACGTGTGCGAGACCCGAGAATATATGCGAGACCTGAGAAACCTGAGAATGTGGGCTTTTAGCGAGTGCGACGAGGCGAATAACGTATGCAGCGAACGGGCCCTTCGGCGCGGTGCGACCAGCGAGAGAAGATGCGAAGGGGATAAATAGCGTCAAATATGCGTGCGATGCGAGTGATGATGCACTGGAGCTGGACCGTCTAATCATGCGAATAGCCTCCCTGAGAAAAGCCAGTTGCGCGCTGTGCGCAGCGGCTGTCGTCGTCGGTGCCGCGCCTGCTCGTCCTGCTGCTGCTGCTGCTTCTGCTGCTGGGCCATCTCGGTGTCGCGTATTGGCGCTCTACCGCCGAATTGGAGACAGCGGCTTGCGACCGGTGGGGATGGTGCGGAGGGCGAACCTAGAGGAGAGACAACGTAGGAGACTTCGTCCGCGGACAGGCGACCCTTCTTCCTGGGCGAAGGAGCGGCTGGCGGGGAGCGCGGCATGGCGAGGCGCACGAAGAAGCTGGACGCCCGCGGTTTCGGCCGCGTGCGCATGCAGCCCGTGTCATTGGTTGGCGGGAAGGGGGTTGTGGATGCCGGGCTGGAAACATACGAAAAGAGCGGGAAGGGGACGGCGGCGCCTTCTGGTGGTGACGGCGGCGCTGGATGCGGCCGCGAAAGGGTCTGGTAATAATCCCGCCAAGTGTTGTCGGAGCTGTGGCCTGCTGTCGCTTGCTCAGGGGCGGCTCCCAGATCGACTGTCGACGCCGGGACATCGAATACGCCGGAGTGAGACGGCTCAACGATCGACGGCTGGGTCCAGCTCATCGCGTCCTGAAGCTGGTCTTCGATGTCGTCGCCGAAAGTGCTGATGCCTACTTCGAAGGTCGACGATGCGGCGTACGACGGCTTGGACTCGGCGACGGAATTGGGCAGGAAGAAAGACGAGGCGCGGGTTCCAGCGCTCTCGAGGGCCGTGTGCATCGTTGACGAGTCGGTCGGGTGCATGATGATGTGCGTCTCGTACGGACGGCCAGAAGTGTCGATGTCGAGGAACTGCGAGGGGATGCAATCCGAACCTTCTACGAACGTAGCAGAGCCATCTTCAGGGTTCATCGACAACGCTGGGTCCGATAACGCGGGGGAGTACATCGAATAAGTCGACGAAGGCGTCCGTAAATCGTCATGCATGGTGAAGCTGATGGGCGACACTGGCGAAAGCGACCGTTCGCTCAGCCCCGCCTCGTCGGCCCAGACCGGACGTGCGTTCGAATAATTGGACCATGACCTCTCGTCTTCATCGCTCTGTGCGAAGACCATGCCTTCGCCCGCTGAGTCCGCGCTCCACGTCGATTTCGGCTCTTCCGGCTGTGGAAGCTCAACGCGCGGTTCCTCGGGAGAGTAGTCGCCGGTGATATCGATTCCAGCCTCCCAGGAGCACCGGGCCATACTTCCCTCGAATACCACGTCCTCCGCATAGAACGTCTCCACGTTCTTGATCGCGTGTCGCAGCTCGCGGAGCGTGATGCGGCTCTGCCAGTTTACGTCAAGAGTCTGCAGGAGGATCTCATTGACTTCTGATGATATAGGCAGAACGCTGGGCAGGAAGGTTGTGGGTTCCTGTAGGTAGGCGTTGAAAGTCGGATCAGATACCGAAGCCGACTTCCATGGATTGCGCCCTGTGATGAGATTCAGGAGGATTATGCCGAGCGACCAAATGTCGTTAAAAGGGGGCGAGTACGTCCCGGAGGGCGCAAATACGCCGCCCTGACATTCTGCGGTCGGCAATTAGCAGCAATCATTGGCAGAGGTGACAATGACGTACCAGGACTCATGTGGTACACGCTGCCTGTGCGGAACTCGTCGCTGATCTTCTCCGTCGTCGCAAGACCGAAGTCGGTAATGGCAAGGCGGAGGCCGCCGCTGAAACACAGGACGTTCTCCGGCTTCAGGTCTCGATGATATATGCCTAGGGAATGGCAGAATTCGACGGCGTCAAGCAGCTGCAGGAAGACATGCTTGATGAGGGCGTCATGGCCAAGATAGCGACGCTTGTGGAGGATCTGTGCAAATAGATCCCCGTCCGGACAGTAGTCCATGACAATGAAGGTGCAGCCGTCCTCCTCGATAACGCGGTGGAGGGTTACGACATGCGGGTGGACAGAGGCGAGCTGGTGAAGCGTGATCTCCTGAATGTGAAGTCGCCGTTGACGGGTAGCGTTACGCATCTGCGCGTGAATGAGGCACTTCACGGCATAAGTAGGGGGGTTGGGGGAATTCGAAGAGGTATCAACGGCGCGGTAGACGACACCATAACCACCATACCCGAGGATGGAGATGAGCTCGAGGGACCCGTTGTCGATGTACGTGCCCAAGGCGGGCGGGCGGGGGACGCTAGCTGAGGTCGACATGACTGGCTGCACGAGGCTGGCTCGACGACGTCGACAACAGAGCGAGGGAGGATAAAGAGACGAGTCGTCTTAGGGGATGAAAGAGAGGAGGGAGCGGTGTTTTGTCTCGGCCACTTTTACGTGCGCTAAACGTGATTATGGGTCCGTTGAGGCGTGTATGACATGAGTCCGACACGTTGGTTCTGCGGAAGCGTCCAAAACGTTCGGTGGTGATTCCGCAAGCGCTAGTCAGCATCAGTACATCGGCTCTGATCAGATGGCAGTGAGATCGACGGATGCTAAGTGGCGTTACGAATGAATTGAACTCTGGGTCGCCTGGGTCGGCCTATATCGCTCGAACCGCAAACCGCCAGACTCCGGATCGGAGCCTGGGGTGTGCCCATGAAAAGGCATAGAGTTCGGATTCCACACATGGGAAGCATTCGGTGTTGTTCTGTGGAAGGCAGCCAGGCCGCCTCCTCGCCCTCCGACGAGATAGAGAATGCTATCGGATCTAGAATCTGGACGCCTGTGCCCGACCGGTGGCTGTGCCATAATCAATTATGGATTTGAAACCCCGCGACTCTGCATTCACTTGCCTTGCCTTTCTGAGACGCGACCAAGACCAGGATCTCTCTCAAACGGGGTCGACGGCCTGCGGTGATTGCATGTGAGCCATGAAACCCGGACTCTCAGTCCTCACAACGTAGACTGTACTCGCATAGATAGGTTGTCACACGGAAGCGCATTAACATGGCGGATCTGCATTGAATGTTAGTTTATTCTCTACTTAGCCACCAGATATATCACGCCTTACCTCGCTGCTCCAATGTATTCAGATAAGAAAAGACTAGATGGCTCCGACACTCGAATTTGAAACGGGACGGAGCATACTGACAGATGGGGAGCGTGGGATCTCCTGGTCCTCCCAAGCGATCGAAGTATCCTCCTCGGTGCCCTCTCCGTTTGATATTTCAGACCGATGGCATGTCCGCCATGGTCAGATGTTCTTCGGAGAGATATCAACGAACAACTGGAACGTGAGTGCACGAGTGGCTTGTAATTTTGACTGCGCCGGTGGATAGGCAACTATATATAAAACAAACAATGAGCAACAACTGTGTCACAATGACAAGTCGATTGCGAGGAATGTATTGGCGCACCGTAAAATGGCTAGATTGTTCGAAGCCAGATGACGACTCCGGCGGATGAGTCGTCCACACTGCGGCAGTCAAAGAAGATCGACTGTCGCATATAACCAGTCCGCATCTACGAGGATCAGATGCTAGTGAACGCGAATTCCATCCAAGCATGTACCAATTCTAGCAAGAAGCGCGGTCGTCTCTACGAGAAATTTAGAGTTGTCTCGATTGCGGTTCTCCATTTTCCGCACTAGATAACGAGACGAGTCTGTACCCTGGAAATGAGCTGTCAGACGAGTTGGATTTAGAGTGCATATCCTACCTTTCGACACAATATCCAAGGTCACACTCCATTGTGATATGCTCGAGCAGAGGAAAAGGAAAAGGACTGGAGGAGAGGGAAAAAAAGACGACTGGAAGAAATGAGTCGCGTCCACGTGACTGTGTCGCGTCGGGCGCGTCTTGCTGACGTAACGTGGCTTTTCGGAGTTGGAAAGACTTAGAGAGGAGGTTTAAAGCAACAGCCTCGCCTTGCCTGCGTGTTTCTTAGCGTTCATTACAACGGGCCCGTATTCCCTACGCAAGCTGTCTTCACCGTCTTCGACAGGCGTACAGCTCCAGCAACCCCTAGGCAAGTCACAGACCACTCAGTCGTCACGCAGACCGAACACTATCACGCGTCAAACTATCGAACGAACACGCATCATTATTCCGAAACGACAATACACCCTAATGTCGACTCGCAGCTTTATCGTATTCCAGGACGAACCGTTGGAGCCAACATCCAGACCCAATGCGTCGCGTCGTTCCGAACCTCCGGTAACCCCTCCCATTGTACTGGGTTCTGTCTTGCAGCCCGTGCTTTCCACGCAGGAGAAGGAGAATCTCCACCCCGTGACCGGTGCCCGCGCCGCATCCAGCGGTGACTTACAGACCAAAAAGCGCAAGAACTCCGTCCTCACGACGAAGCTGCACGTTCCGCCTGCCACCAAGAAGCAGAAGGATCAGGACGCCGAGCCAAAGAAGCGCAAGCCTCTCGGGGCTTCTTCTAAGTCTAAGGCCAACGCGGTTTCGGGACGGAAGGAGGGCAAGGGTGCTGCGCCAGGTCGCTTGGTCGGTGGTTCGGGTCTGTTGCGCAAGGTGGCTCCAATGCCCAAGGTCGACGAAGAGGTGGTCGGCGCGGAAGCGCAGGAGCAGGAGCAGGACAAGCTTTCGCACGCAGACGCGGACTCCAAGTGCTATGACCTGACTGTCTCGCCTTTGGCAGATGTCTCGAAGGCGTTCGACCAAGTACCTTCGTCACCCGATTCTGAACTGTCTCGTGCTGGCGCGAGCAAGGTGAGTTTCAATTATCTAGACATTCGGTGCCGAGGTTTATCGTTTATCGCAGGAGAACAATGACCAGTTGCCCGCCATTCTTAAGGGTAAATCTGCTGTTGCCTCGCTGAAGAAGTGTTCGTCTCCCTCCGAATCCAAGGCGTTTTCGACCCCGGAGCGTAAACGCATCTACACCGCGTTTACTTTCTCTTCCCCGTCCCCATCCTCGAAACGATTCAATGCATCTCGAGAGACCGGTCTCGATATGTTCGGCGACATCGAGTTCAAGCCTGGGCCTGCATAATTATGTATCTCTACGGCCGACCACTCCACGATTCCGTTATGATACCATGACCCCATACCGACATACCGACTCGTTTCTTGTTCAGGATCAACGTTATTCCGCCCATCTGCCGTGCTGCGCATCGCCTTCCCCTTTCTCACGACTCCGTGCTTCCCTCTCCTGGCCAACTCACAGGACATCCCCTTAATCGCACTCATACCATGGATCTTCCCCATCTATCCAATCCCACTTCAACCTTGCATTCTTCCTTGTTGCATATTGCATTATCCCCGTGCTTATTGGTCGTCATCATCTACTCATCATCCATTCCCAACCCCACCCACACATTGCTTGTGCTTTCCCCGCATTGATGTCCTTGTCACGCCTATCGCTTTGTCGAATCCTACCACGCTTGTTTGGGACTAGTATCCAGCATATGTGTATCACGCTAATCACGAGCAATTATATCTTTTGAATCCTTCCAGTCTTCGCTCACGTTTCCTCGCTACTACTGACACGCTAGGCCCCAAGGCGAAGGATCTCAATCGCCCGATATCGAGACCATCATTTGTCTGTTGCATGTTGCATCACTTGCGATAGTCGGCGACAAGACGGCAACCTCAAGAAGCTTGATGGTGTCCCTATAAGGAAGGTAAGTACGTTCGCGTACACCTTCTCAGACTCGTTATCGAGGTCCACCTCGCCATGGCTTTGACAGCGTCTCGTCTCATGACTCTCCACCTTATCTCTCTGGCGCTCACCGTGTTGATAAAAGCATGTCTGGGTGGGGGCGTTGTCCTGGGAGGAGCTTGACGTCTGACAGCCATCTCTTCTGCACGCTGAGAGCCGACCAGAATGAGCTTCCGGGCACGAGCAAGTCGCGCCGTGCAATGGCTAGAACTGCCGGAGAGCGACAAGTCCTCGAGCTGGTCGCAGCTATTCCTGACGGTAATGCGTTTGCGTTGTGGGTTTTGTGCTGCTGATATATGTTTTTTCAGAGTAAGGACTTAAAGCCCGTCGGACCACCCGAGCGGACATGGGGCTCCCTCAACTTCGTCACTTTGTGAGCACTCTACGCCGCGCATACCCATTCTCTGACACCCATGCATCCGATAGCTGGATCGCAGACAGCTTCAACATCAACACGTGAGCCCTTTTCTGCAACATGCCGCCATGACTGACCTGTCCGCGCAGCTGGATGATCGTCTCGTCCATGATTCAGCTCGGCATGTCATGGTGGCAAGCCTGGATATGCGTGTGGCTCGGGTACGGGATCACCGCGCCATTCATCGTCGCGAACGCGCGGCCGGGCGCGGTGCACCACGTTACGTTCCCTGTCGTCGCACGGACGAGTTTCGGGCTGTGGGGTAGCATGTGGTGTGTGTTCAACCGCGGGGCGATGGCCTGGTGCGTTTTGGGTCTGGAAATGTGTGTGCTGGAGCTGAGTTGCGCGTAGTATTTGGTACGGTGTGCAGGCGAGCATTGGTGGGACCTGCATGAAGGTCATGTTGCGCTCTATGTGGCCGAGCATCGAGAATCTGCGTGAGTACTCTGGATTCGAAAGTACGGTGGACACTGAGGTCGTATGTTAAGATAACACCTTGCCGGCGTCTGCGGGTATCAATACCAGAGACTTTGTCTGCTTCTTCCTCTTCTGGCTGATCTCCCTTCCGGCCATCTGGTTCCCCATCCACAAAATGTGAGCCACCTCGCAAAATCCGCCTTATATTCCGTTAACCGTTTGACGTGCCTTTTTACCAGACGACACCTATTCACTGTGAAGGCGGTTGTCGCCCCCGCCGCAGGCATCACCTTCTTCATCTGGTGCATCGTCAGAGCAAAAGGCGTCGGCCCGATCGTGCGCCAGCCATCCACCATCCACGGCAGCGACCTCGGCTGGGCGATGGTCTCCAGCCTGATGTCCTGCATCAGCAACCTGTCCACCCTTATCACGTGCGCCCTCCCTCCCTCCCTCCTCCGCGCCCTGACGCTGCGCACAGGAATGCGCCGGACTTCGCGTCGCGCGCGAAGACGCCCGCGGCGGCGGGCCTCCCGCAGCTGCTGTCCGTGCCGCTGACCTTCTCGCTTGTGAGCTTCATCGGCATCATCGTCAGCTCGTCGTCGCAGGTGCTGTACGGCGAGCCGATCTGGTCGCCGATCGACCTGCTCGATCGGTTCTTGGATGGCAGTCCGTCGCATGCGACGCGGTTTGGGGTGGGTGTTTCAGGGTGAGGGTGTGTGCTAGTGCTGATGGGTTCATAGGTCTGGTTCATCTCGGCGTCGTTTATTATTGCTCAGGTATGGATGTTTCAAAGCGTGATGTGCGTATGCGGTGCTGATCTCGATCTTTAAGCTTGGGTATGGGCGTCATGTTTGAGAGCATTGCTTTGTGAATTAACGAGGCACCAGGACGAACATCTCCGCGAACTCGATATCCGCAGGCTGCGACCTCACCGCATTGTTCCCCCGGTTCATTGTACGCGCACCTCCTGCTCAAATGGCTCATTCTCATCATCTCCCAGAACATCCGTCGCGGCGGCTACGTCGCCGCCATCGTCGGCATATGCATGCTTCCGTGGAACCTGCTGAAGAGCAGCGACAGCTTCACGTCCTACCTCTCCGCATACTCCGTCTTCCTCAGCTCGATAGCAGGCGTCATGGTACGTCCTCCTTATCGAGAACAGAGATGAACTCAAACATGAGGGGCGCCAGATCACGGATTACTACCTGATCCGCCGCGGGCGCTACCGCGTCGGCGATCTGTATAGCGCGCGCCGAGACGGCTGGTACTGGTACACCGCCGGCATCAATTTCCGGTACGTCTTTCGACATGTGTCGCCATGCGCGCTGACGCCCCGCACAGAGCATATGCGGCCTACATTGCAGGGATCCTGATCAACGTAGTCGGCTTCGCCGGCGCAAGTGCGTATTTCCGCACGGTGCTTGTCCCGCCGATGTATTCTGAGTTTTGGTCTGATAGCCGGCCGCACGGTCCCCATCGCTGCGACGCACATCTACGATATGTCCTTCTTTACGGGCTTTGGAGTCTCAGCTCTCATATACTATCTGCTGAACGTGGTCTGGCCTGCGCAGGGCTTCTCGAAGTCGTTCAAAGAGGTTGATTTATCTGCAGACGACGAGCCGAGTTACGAGGGGGGAAGCATAGACGGCGACGATAAGTATAAGAGCAGCAAGGCATCGGGAGACAAAGTTAATGTAGTTGAAGTGCCCACGTAGACTGAGAGTATTAAAGAAAAATGCATTCCCACCGTCTATAAAAACTCGCTACACCTGGTACACAGCAGTACAACGCACAACCCATGATCGATACAAACAGTGCTCATTTCGGGCCTCCCCTGGCCAGTACACGCGCCTCCGCGATCGCCTCTGCATTTGCCTCCGCATTGATCATCGCCTCCATTTGCGCATCCATCTCGTCGCTCGCCTCCGAATACGCGACGTGCCGCTTCCCCTTCGTGTCTTCCGCATAGTTCTCGTAAAAGTTGTTCTCGTTCCGCTCGCTCCCCGGCTCAGCGTCGCCATCGACGTCGCCGTGCTTGCGCCCGGGCCCGTCCCAGAAGTGGTACGCCTGACTGTGCACGCCGTACGACGCGGGCACGACCTCAAGCAGGTCCCCGCGCGCAACCTCGATCGCAGGCACCTCGGACGCGGGCAGCCCAATGAGGTACGCGAGCAGACAGCGGATGACGGACGCGTGCCCGATGATGAGCAGGTCCTCCTGCTGCCGCTCGAGCTCGATGAGCACCGGCTCGAGGCGCACGCTCAGGTCGTGGTAGCTCTCCGCGCGCGGCGCGCGGAACGAGTACGGGTCGCGCGCGAAGCGCTCCCACTCCTCGGGGTAGTACTTGCGCGCCTGGTCCGGCGTCAGCCCGTCCCACACGCCCGGGTTGATTTCGGACATCTGCGGCTTCTCGATCACCTTGACGTTGCATTGCGGGCCGCCGGGCTGCTTGGGGTCCGCGGCGGCGAGGAAGGGCCATGCGGTGTGGTGGGTGCGGCGGCGGGCCGAGGTCCAGATCTGTGTTGGTTCGTGAGAGTGGGTCGAGGGGGCAGGTGAGAGGGTCGTACCACGAGGCGACTGGTTTTGGGGTCAAGTCCACGCTGCTCGAGCGATTTCTTTCGCCGCTCGAGAACGAAGTCTTTCAGACGCTCAGCGTATTCCCACCCGGGCGGGGACAAGTCTGCATCCGCCCGATATGAATGTTCGATAAGTGATTGTCCCGACTGGGTAAGCGGACAAATCAGCGGTGCATTCAACAAAACTGGAAGTCGACTGACTCGAGCGAAGTAGATCGTGCGGAATCTGTTATGGATGTTCATGAGGAAGAAGACGATCCGCGACTATTAATTTAATGGTGAATATACGCCACGGTAAAGTGAAAGTTCCATTTACTTGCAGATATCCTCTGATATTCTAGATAATCGCCCATAGTCAGTACCTAAATATAGGCTCAAGGGTGCCACACTTACATTGACCATGATCTTCTCACCCACCTGCGCGAGACCTAAAGTTGAGATCTCTTCATGACCCGAGTAAACAACGTGGCTTACGTTGATGATACGTATAAACGGCCATGTGAGCTCCTCCACCGGCTCGTAGTGTTCTTGCCGAACCTGGATTCGATGGAAGTAATCCTTGACGGCCTCGTCTGGATCCCAGCCACGGTACTGCCGCATCCTATCAGACAGAAGCGACGGGCAATCTGCTATCAAGCGGGCGTACGTCAGGAGACGATATCTTCACACTCCGTATATTCCGCTCTATGATCGCATTGTTGTCGCACATGGATTCTGCTCGCATGCAGTGGGGTCAGATGGGCGCGAAGGGAACGTAGGAGAAACAGTACCGAGCATGATGACATGGATCCCCGCCTTGTCAAACTTTTCGCCGAGCTTCTCCCGCTGCGCACGCGTGCCGTTGTTTGCGTCGTAGATGATGACTTGACAGCCGTTGTTGAAGAAATCCCATATCAGCGCCTCGCATCCCTGCTGCACCTTCTCCCGAAGCGCCTCCGTCTCAGCACTTTTCTCTCCTACACACCGCGCAAAAGGCAAGGTTCGAGATCGCACTGACTTGCAGGAAAACAGTCACGCACCGAATGAAAAATAATCCGGGGGCAGGTTGTGTGCACCGCCGAGCGTCTTCCGTCGATAGTCGCCTAAAGAGACGACCTGGGTCTTGACACCCGCCCATCGCAAGTACCGCTCGAGAGCGCGAGATATGTGTGTCTTTCCACGAGCTGGAAGTCCGACGGTGACGACGAGGATCTTCCCGGCATGGAACAGGAGCCCGGATGCTGTGGTGTACAAGGGCGCGACCATTGTGGTCGACTACTTGCGGTCGATCCTGTCAACCCGCGAGATTTTGCTGATGTATAGTATGAGTTTGTCGTCTGAGAGCAATGTCCAGACGTTCGAGTCAGATGAGTTTGTGGAAGGGAGAGAGTGACTCGATGTCGATATGATGGACTGTGCAAGCGGACGGCGGGCGCTTGGCAGGAGGACTTGTAATGAATAGACGCCCATTTGACTCTCCGCGATGTTCGTCCTCGCACTTTGCCGTCCTCACCAATCTGACAGAAGACTCAATGTTCGACAGTCCCCGGAAATGTTGAAGGTGCAGCATGACGAAAATCAGGCCTGTTCTTTGGTCACAGTTCGAAGTGGTTGAAAAATCGATGAACAGTTCCGCGAAGCACAAAAGCATGCTCGAAACCAGGTATACCAAGAAATTACTATGCTACTGCCTGTACAGCAAGGGATGACCCAGATGCATAAAACCCACGAAGAAATAGACTAAGACATTAGCTTGACAGCGATTCAGTCCGTGTGTTTAGGATACCCAGAACGTGCAGGTCTCCAGCCGACCTGCTTTGCTCACAACGTCGCGGCGGATGCCCGATAGTCCTCCATCTCCTTGTCCAACTGCGCGACGGACTTCTTCACTCGCTTTGGACCTTTCTTTTGTTTCCTGCGGTTTGGACCCACCGCAGCCTCGGCCACGTTTGTTTTGTTGGACAGCTGTAGTCGAGGTTGTCTGGTACTGGCCCACGTCAGTATGCTGTCAGCGCTGGCTGAAGAAGCGCGGGACATACGGCGCAAACACCATCTTTTTCGCCACAGGTGGAGCATTAGGTTGTTTAGGAAGTTGTTTAGGAGGGAAAGTGGCAGTTACTCCGAGACGACTGAGGAGCGACGGCGGGGCTGCAGGTGCAGTAGGCGTTGGGGCAGGCGCAGGAGTTTCGCTATCCAAGATTATCTCGATCTTTATGCGGTTTCCTGGAAACAATCAGAGATATGGATGAATGGTATGATTACTCTGCAATCGAAACTTACGCCCATCCACGAGCTTGTTATTGTACTTTGCCCGTGCTATCGCGGCATCTCCTGGTCTCGAGAACGTCACGACAGCCATACCCTTCGACTTGCCTTGCGAGTTATAGATCAGGAAAAGGTCCTTCATCGGGCCTATTGTTCGAGTGAATAGCTCCTGTGGACAGAGTTAACGATTCGTCGACTAGAGATGTAGAGGATTGCGGAAGGACGGACCCTGACTTCGTTCTCCACAACGTCCATCGGCAGATGGCTCAACATGATCTTGCTGCCCGGACCATCTCCCTTCTTTGATGATAAAGCTTTGCCATTCACGCCGGAAGGACCAGTGGGTAGATTTGAGGGTCTCCAAGCGGGCGCGGGCTGTCCTGCTCGTGCGCCTACGAGTTGGCGTTTCGGGCTATGATAAGACTGAAATCGAGTAGGCCCCGATCTGGCTTGCGCGTGCATTGGTATTCGCGGTCGTGATATTAGGCGTAAGAGCGGGAAGTGTGAGGAACAAAAGATGATTGTGAAGAACAAAGATGGAAGATCTTGCTCAAAGGCCGATGCACGACTGGCAAATTAGATCCACGTGGTTTTTCTGTTCTCGCCACAGACGCGTGTCCCGCCGCGTCTACGACCAGCCTCTTGTTTTCAACCTCCACCACGGTGACAAATAGCATCCAATTCCAACAGACAGAAAGACCTGCAGCGATCTGGATGCCTGCGTATCCCAACTGACTGAAAGACTCGGTCACTTCACACCAGGAACCGACCCAGTGGATGTCCTTGAAGATCACTACAAATCTTACTCAATGCACCTCGCCCATCTGGTTCTCAAGCAACCTTATTACGGGCGTACTGGCGGGCCTCCGTGCTCCAGGCTTCTCCGCGGCTTAGAGACATAGACGCTGCGATCATCGTACGGCGTTCTTATCCGCCGCGTGAAGCTATGATACAATCGCTGCACGTTGATTTGCCCGCAATGTCCTTACCCCCGCTCTCAAGTTGCTCTCAAGTGCACCCTAGTGGACCCTGCTTATTCCGTTCGAAGACTCGACAAGCCGTCTTCGAGTCTAGACCACTTCAGCCAAAACTCAGGATGCAGACGCATCATTGTGCGGTGTCCAGTCGGGGCCAAGATGCGAGCGGCGCGAGTTCCGGATCAGCTGGCTTGCCTTGAACTTCCCCATCACCTGCGGCCGCAAATTTCTGCCCATAGGTTCATTTAGTTCACCAAGTATGTAACTCGCTCCGGCTTCCTCAGTTATAAGCACGTCGCCCTGAGCTTCTGGCATTATCGACCCGTTGCCTATCCCCATCATGACTGTGGTCTTGCCTTCCGCGTCCGCCACCTCTCTCGAGCTCGACGTCAGCGACGCCCCGCGCGGGGACATCGACGAGCAACCTATCCAATCATCCACATCGTTTGCAGGACAGCCTATCCCGGAGGATAGCGCCCTCGATGACTCCGTCGATCTTACTCCCGCAGACCTTCCGTCCTTCCTCTCTGCACCCAGCACACGCGTCCGGCGGCGTTCGGAGCTCGCATTCGCGCGGCCGCCCAAAGCCGCACCAGACGACGACAAGGGCGCGCTCGAGCTGCCGACGCTGACGGCGTCGTCCGCCGTCGCGCCATACCTCTCGTCCAAGGGCCCCGTAGTCATGGAGGCTGTCGAGACGCCGATGACAAGTCTCGGCACGACGCCCGCACCGTCGGTCCAGTACTCGGAGACCGCGCCGCTGGATGGCGTGTCGCGGGCGAAGCAGAAGCTGTATGGTAGGCTGCATTTCTTCGCGCTCTGCTGGTGCTTCTTCCTGGAGGGGTGGAACGACGGCACGACGGGGCCGCTGCTGCCTGTAATCCAGGCGTATTATCATGTATGTCTGGGGTTGACTCCTAGCTGCATTGCCTTCATTTTGATTATGCAGGTTGGATTTGCTGTTGTGTCGTTAATATTCGTGTTCAACTGCGTTGTAAGCGGATATACCTACGGTAGTGGATCGATACGTCCTAATGCACGTGGACGGATCAGGGCTTCATCGTCGGGGCGTTCCTCAACGTGTCGCTGACTGATAGGCTGGGTTTTGGGAAGGCAAGTCTCCCATACTTTTTCCAGCTGGTATATGAATAGCGCCTTACTCATCGACGTTTTTCGTCACAGGTCATGGTCCTGGGTGCGTGTCTCCGACATATGGGCATCCCGTCATGGCACGTCATTTCTGACCATAAGACCATTAGGCTCGTTATTCCAGGTCGCAACATACGCAATGCTAGCCCCTGCCGGACCTTTCCCGGTGAACGTCTTGGCGTACGCTCTCACAGGATTCGGGATGGCCCTACAGGTGACACCTGTTGACTATCCTTAGCTGCCGTATTTTTTCTCATCATGCTTGTTAATCAGAACGCCGGCGGGAACGGCTTCGTAGGTAGCCTCAAAAATGATACCTCGACAAAGTTCGGGCTCCTGCACGGGGCATACGGTGAGAGCTTATCCATCCGCATGCTCTGACTGTTCCGTTGAGGGCGTCTGACCAGGTGTCGGAGCATTCCTCGCGCCGCTGGCCGCGACGCACTTCGCGCAGACACGGCACTGGTCGTACCACTTCTTCATCTCGCTCGGCCTCGCCGTGTCCAACACCGCGTCGCTCGCCCTCATCTTCCGCTTCCGGTCACAGGACGGTGAGCAGCGCATGCCACGCCCTTTCTGTCACCCGCTGAAGCTCGCGGCGCAGAAATCCTGGTTGAGGCCGGGCAGGAGCCGGGCGACGTCGGCACGGCGGGGGATAGCAAGATGCGCCAGATCTTGAGTCTGAAGGTGGTGCACTACCTCGCGCTCTTCGCGATCATCTATATTGGCGTCGAGGTTACGCTAGGCGGTAAGTCGTCGTCGGATTTCTGTGTGCTATGTGCGAATGATGTGGTTTCAGGCTGGATCGTGACGTTCATCATCCGCGAACGCCAGGGCGGGCCCAACGCGGGATACATCTCATCGGGTTATTTTGGTGGTGGGTGGCCTTTGATCTTCACGTGCCAGAATTCTTTTGAGATGGGATCCCTTTTCCAGGTTTGACACTCGGCCGGATCAGTCTGATCTGGCTCAACCGGAAGGTGGATGCCGTTCATTTACCGTCGGCGCACAGGTCTTATTTTTGCTGTCCAGATCGGCGAACGTCATGCTCTGTTCATCTACTGCCTCATCTGCATCGGGTCAGTCTTCTCGCATCCGCGGCCCAGCCTGCCTGACTTCACCCTGGCTGACGTCACCCCTCGTGCAGACTTGAAATCACCGTCTGGGCCGTGCCCTCGCTCATCGAGAACGCGCTTGCGGTGTCCGTCATCGGCCTGCTCATGGGCCCGATGTACCCGATCCTGGTGAACTACGCGAAGGGCATCATCCCGGGCTGGCTGCTCACGGGCTCGCTCGGGTGGATCACGGGCATCGGGCAGTCGGGCTCCGCTGTGCTGCCGTTCGTTGCGGGGCTGCTCGCGTCCAAGTTTGGCATCGCGTCGATGCAGCCGCTGTGAGTCTTGTGATCCTGTGGGTATTGGACTCGGGGGCTGACGATGGAACGTATTTTATTACTGTTAGCGTCATTTCTATGATGACTGTGATGACGGTCGTATGGATCTTGGTCTCGAGGGTCCAGCGGCGTGTGGACTGAGGGCGGCGGCGGTACGCGAGCGTGGGGCCTGTGCGGTACATATCTTTTTTTCTGGATCTTTGGGGGATATGTACCGAGTGTGTAAAATGTTCCGTGTAGTGGGCTGGCCTGCGATGTAGAGCAAGTAATAGACTAGATTTTGACGAGCTGTTATCTGTTTCTCCGGAGCTATTCCTTCGCGATACCGATGATACCTATTTCGCTTGCCACCTGAGAACAACTTCCTTCTGCGATACACTCTTGCGGCCAACTTGCGGCATCACAATAATCGAGAGCACGTTCCCGTTGCGGTGGCTCAGCTCATGAACTCAAGTGACTCAAATATTTTGGCGTATCACGCAGATGAAGATATAATGCAGTACGGGTCAACGCATATGCTCGCCGCCTGTCGAAAGGGTCACTCGCTATTCGTATGGTATCGTACACTCAGACAGCTGTGTTACAATAAAGAAATCGTGGACCGTGAAAACACCGCAAAGTTTGTAACGTCAACAAGAGCGTGGTCTGCTCTGCGTTTACTGAAAGAACTGGCCCTCCTCCATGCTCCTGTCCACTGGTGCGCTTCCTCGAGGGTCCGGCCAATATTTGCCCAATGCGGTGTGCACCCTAAAAGCATCGGCTTCCGCGATAATGCCGTAACTAACCAGGTCGGACGCGAGTGTCTTCAACCAGAACCTGCATCCCTCTCCCACAGCGGAGAAGATGTATTTGTCCCTCCCCTTGCTGATGAGGACTTCAAGGATGCTTTGGATGGTGGTCCCGGTTGCTGGTACTACAGTCACTGCATGGACATGCTCCGTAGTTATGGCGTAGTTCTTGGAGTCTAGAACGACCATTCCCGGCCGCCCACCTCTGTCGGGGACAACCTCCATGCGGACTGAATTGTCATTACCCATATCGAGGAAGACTGTTCAATGATTGGTGGGAGCCTCGCCGTGGCCACCCTGCTGGTTATCTTCATTCGTATGGGCAACGAAGTAGAGGGCGGTGACTGGGGCTGGAAGCGACTTGAAGTTAAACTTCGAGGTCCCCCAGAAATCCGAGGAGTTCCTGGTGTGGGTAACGATATCGATGGTCATGGCTTCAACGGCGAGTGTGTTGGAGGTGCGACGGAAGAATGGGATATCTGGGCTGTTGACTGCCGAGCTCCCTCTGCCCGGAGGCAGGGTTTATATACCCACAGAAATGTGAGCGTTTAAGCATGAGCTTCTCGGGGGAAGCAAAGTGTCAGCAAATTCATGGGCAAAGCGTCGGCAAATTCATGATGGGCAAAGCGTCAGCAAATTCATGGGCAAAGCGTCAGCAAGTTCATGGACAAAGCGTCAGCAAGTTCATGACTCGCGTTTATTCTCCGCACTGGCGCTTTGCTCACCGACACGTACCTGAACCTCGCCACAGAGAAATCCCAAAGGCAGAAGAGAAAGGCACCATCTTGAGCAGGATCTGAGATAGCACTTGGTGTTGTGCAAAGGAGGCTGTAGACTGTGCAGCTTGAGACGCCTCAATCGGGAAGCCTTGGCCCAGCTACTAGCCAGTGGAGACGAGATGTATTTTGATGTGGCGGAGATGCTATGAGAGGGTCAACGGCGACCTAAGCAGAGTAGAAGCGTGGTCTCGAGAATTTGATATCATACCGCCTCAGCGCCTGCTAAAAGCGTCTTTTCCGGTTCCCAGAGACGTATCGAGATGTTTTCGAACGTGACGCGGATGATGTGCGAGAGTCAAAGCAACGGCCAGAATAGAACACGTGTAATCCTAGAAAAAAAGCTCATTCGCGTTTCAGCGCGAGTGCCGACGTCCCGTCCAACTCTCGAGGACGTACCGAGTTCCATTCCAACATAGCGTGGATGAAGTTACGCGAAGGTCAAAGCGGCGAGTTACGCATTGCAGGAATGTGACGACGAGATGGTACGCCACACATACATAGTCGCCTGTGCCGTCATTGCGCCATTGTTGCACCACGATAGAACTCTATGGTAAACAAGCCGTGGGGCATACTGGACCGGGCGGCATGTGCTTGTTATTGTTCACGGAATATGCCAGTGCATCCGTATGATACGGCACGCGGACAGTCACGGTTGCGCCGTTCGAGATAATTAGCCGCACATCTAATTGTTTCCTAACAAGAACGACTATTTTCCTCTGTGAGGTCTGTTCGGAGACTAATTGTGTCCCAGGAAACGGACCACCCAGTGATTGGGAATACCTATCGGAAAGGAATGCTACAATAAGTAACGGATATTGCAGGCGCTCACCTGGTCATCCTATTGTCCATTTTCTCCATCATAGACACTTTTAGCACATGAGAGCGATACTCTGCGATACTTCACCAGACTGAGTTAGATCATGGTTCGAAGCAGCGGGATGCCAGGGCGACTCATCACTGAAACGTATCATTCAACTTGAAGCTTGCATGACGCCGAGTCCGAATCGAAGACGCGCAGCGGCGCCGTCGTGCCACTCCCGTCGGCTAACCCTAACCTGACCTCATATTGCCCTTCCACTATATAGTCGAGTCGCTTTCGGCTCGTAAGTTTGTACCGTTTCCAGCTCCTCGGATTCCGGCCTTTGGAAGTCTACAAATCCCTCATATCATTCTTACCCAAGCTCGCATTCATCCTCACTCTCAGCCAGTCGGTTTCGCGGTTTCGGTGCCACCATAGTGCGACGCTTACTTCTCTACGTCAGACGGTCCAGGCGGTGGCTATAAGCTATCAAAGTAAGGGTTTTTGCTGTTGTCTCCTTTACAGATCTGAGTCCAGAATCCAACAGCAATCTCCATTTATCCGCTGTCCATGCAGTTCCGATGACATCCAACGACACATTTGACGAAACATTGATCGACCGCTACACGGACGCCGAGCTTGCGCAACATTTTGCTCGCTCGCCTCGTCTTATCACCACACGCGAAGAACGTGGAGTCTTTGTACTCTCCCCTGGCCTTGTGGCCAAGCGCATTCCATTTGATGAGGATTATCGCGATCAGGTGTCTGCTCTCGAGCGCGCGCGTTCCGTCGGCGTGAATGTCCCCCTCATCCGCCGCATTCTCTGCCTACCAGACAGTAACCCTATCATCATTATGGATCGCATTCAAGGGGAGACCTTAGAGCAGTGCTGGCATCGCACCGGGTTGTGGGGTACCCTCAATGTCGCGTGGCAACTCAGATCTTTTCTGCGCGCGATGGGCACCGTCACGTCGCAGACGACTGGCGGGTTGCATACCGGCGCCGCTCGTTCCGAATGGCTTCAGGCCTATTACCCGCTCATTCCACACGCGTCACCGGCGGCGTTTGCTGGATATGTGAACTGGTGGTTGCTGGAATGCCGTCCGGACATTGGCATTCCGCGCCCAGAACTCATACTCTCTCCAGCGCGACAGCACGTGCTCGTCCATCAGGATCTCGCACCTCGGAACATGATCCTGGATGCCGCTGGTCGTCTCTGGCTCGTCGATTTTGGCGAAGCCGGATTTTACCCCCGGTTCATGGAGTACTTGGGGATGAAGCCGACACATGTTCCATGGCTTTACGAGCCCACCTGGGCTGCCTGGTGGGGTCGGGTACGGTGGTCTCTGCTTCAGTGGATTGCATGCGGTCCTCGGAGGGGGTATGGTGAAGCATACAAGGCGCTTTGCGTTGTACGTCAGCGATCGCTCAGATATAGAATGCAGAAGACGCCATTTTCGGAGTTGTAATCGTTATCCATTGCTGGCGGCCATTGACTCGACTGCTACACTCTGAATGCGACCCATTGGCTTGAAATGGAGAGCTTAGACGCTGGCCTGCTATCAAAGCCATCGTATCCGCGTTCGACGTGCGTGTGACACTTCATCTGCTTTTTTTTCATTTTCATTTTTTTCTAGGTGGCCATGTACATGACAGTGCTCTGTCCTGCTATCACTCCCTTGAATGACGGTCTCCGAAGGCACGAGCAACACACACATACGCGTCTCATTAGTGCGTAGGCTCAGCTACTAGCTAGTGCCGCTTCCTTCGCTTGATTTCGTTGTCAGAAAGCCTGCTCGCTACCTCCTTCCTTCCCCCAGGAGATGCAGTGGCTGTCGCGTTGTCGTGCGTCGGATCTCGATGCAGCCGCTGTGAGTGCTTGTGATCCTGTTGGTATGGGAATCCGGGTATTGATGATGGGGTCTGCGTTTTGTTAGTGATCACTATGATGACGATCGTGTGGATGTTGGTCTCGAGGGTCCTGCGGCGTGTAGACTGAGGACGGCGGCGGTGCACGAGTTTTGGATCTGTGTGGTGCTGATCTTTTTTTGAGTCTCGGGGGCATGCATATCGAGTGTGTAAAACACTAAGTACAGAAGTGACCCGGTCCTCGGGTCACTTAGTAGTGACGATGCTCTCCTGCCACGAGAACCCGCCTATTGCCCTTGATTTCTCGTATATCGAGAGTCCTAACATGAATGTACCTGTATGCGAATTTTGGATGTGAAATTCGACAACGACGAGGAAGGGCGGACAGCACAATTCTGCCGCTGAAGCGATGCCATTCCCACTCCTCGGGTCAAGCCAAAAAAAGATGGTTTCCTACCTCATTCCTGTTCTATAAACTTCAAATACACTTCCTTGGGTGTCAATCCATTATATAGATCATGTACAGTGGTTACGCAGACCCAAAAACCTCGCATTTTGGCCTTCAAACCACGTCGCTCGTTGTCTTTCCCGAATGATCACGTGATCCCTGCCATCGCCCTTTTGTCTGCGTACGCCCATCTCTTTCTGCCGTCCTTCCATGGATTTATCTGAAACTCGACATACTTACTCTCATCCCATGTTACTACCATGTCTAGTGCTTAGAACTGCACAATATAATGTATTTGCGTAGCTATTTCGTGATTACGCCTAAGGACCCGCACAGTTCCAGGTACCCTGGATGGAATATGCAGCGGATCGTTATGAAACTTTGCCAGAATGTCCAAAATAGCAGTCTCTAACGGTACGCAAAAGTTTAAGGGGATTTAGGGCGATTTGCGCGAGATATTCGAGTTTGACCCGAGGACCGGGGGAAACCCGAGGAGTGGGTCACTTCTGTATGTTTACGAGTACAGTAGCAGGCAGGCCTGCGGTTGAGAGCAAGAGATTACATCCTGACGGACTGTCGTCTGTTTCGCCGGAGTTGATGCGCTGCCGGGACTTCGTTATGACGTCGGTGAGTCTTTCTTCCCTCCTGCTCTTTCTGTGGCGGTGAACGGGCCGAGGACACGACTTCTTAGTTCGGCTGCGCTGACATGGCCAAATGGTGTCGAAGGTGAGCACGTTTTCTATTAAGTATGTTCCTAGGTCATCTCATTTACCTGAACATGGCAGGGTTCCGGAATCCTACATAATAGCACAGCCTCCACACCGTCTTCTATCATGACAAGATCTGCCATACATTCGACGAAGCACTCATTGCCGACAATGAGCTTGCGGAACGTTTCTCTCACTGGCCTCGTGTTGTCATCACGCGTAAGGAACGTGGAGTCTTTGCACTCTCCCGAGGCTTTATGCCGAAATGGTGCAATTAACGAGGATCAGGCCTGTCTCCGCTTTGAAGCCGCGTGTTTTGTCGACATGAATGTCCCCCCATCCGCCTTATTTCCTGTATTCAAGATGATAATCTCTCCATGATCATTATCTGCAGTCGAAGGGCCGCTTGGAGCAGTGCTGGCACCGCATCGGGCTGTGGGGCAGGTACTGCGTCGCACGGCAGCTCTTTTCTGTGCATTGTCATATTGGCAGGCCGCATACCTTCCTAACGGCTCCAGGCTTATGACCTGCTCATTTCACATGCTCACTTCCCGCATTCGATAGCTATTTCAAGAGGGTGCTAGCGCTCCAATGCCGCTCTGACTACTGTATTCCGGGCACAGAACTCGGGCTTTCTCCCGTGCGGATCTGTCAGGATCCCGCGCCTCGCAACAGATTTTGAATGCTGAGGGTGGGCTCTGTTTTATTGATTTTGACAACGCCCAGTTTTGCCCCGCGTTCATGAACTTCATGGTAATGAAGCCGACGCATATGCCATGGCTGCACGTACTTACCCACCAGGGTGTCTGGTAGCGTCGAATGCGATGGTATTTGTCTGTTTCGGTGGATTACGTGCGGTCCACGGAAGGGGGGGAACCGAAAAGCATGCAATGCATTTCGCGTCGTACGTCATCGATCTCTCAGATACAGGGTGGTGTGATTCTATTCCGTTGCCGGCCGCCATTAGGTAGATTTCCACATCTTTCAAAGTCTGCATGAGGGATATGCCATTGACTCCTAAAGCTTACCGGCCTTTATGGGCAGTTGGGAACCTCGCCGCCAACCACTGGAGTGGTTGCGATCGTGTTCCGCGTCCGTATGATAATTAACTTTTCTCCTTCTGTGGGTTGTATGGTAACACTACACTGGTTCGCCAAGCCCTGTTGTGAAAATTTGCAGCGATAGATTAGATTTAGAGAGGGAGTTATCTGTTTCCCCGGAGACGCCCCTCCAGGATATTTCCATTTCGGGGAGCGGTGCCGAGATTCCGAGGTGGCTTCGGATGAGCCCTACTCGTTCCTGCTGTACCTGACCTCTCCATTTCTTCACCATCTTTCTACGTCCCTCCAACCACTCCCGCCTCCCGCGATGGACTCGCAGCACACCCCGCAGGACGAGCACCAGCAAAAGGACTTCTTCACGACTCTCTTCGACGACAATGTTCACCGCGGGCACGAAGGCCATCAGCAGGGCATGTATGGCAGTCCCATGGCTACTACGCCCCAGCCGCCGCCCATGAACGGCTCTACGCAGCTCATTCCCAGTATACCGCTCAACTTTGATTTCCTGAACGGAATCATGAATGCCCAGCAGCAGCAGCAACAGCAACAGTCGCAGCAGCAGCAACACTTCAACCCGCAGGTGGCCCTCGAGCAGCGCCTCAAGCTGAACCAGCTGCAGCAGCTCCAGCTGCAGAACCAGATCCTCCAGCAACAGGCAAGTGATCTTGCGTTGAATGTATGGCTTCCACACCCGCGACGAAGCCGTGCTCGCTTCCCATCAACACGTACTGACTACCCCCCGCCTTCTGCAGTTAGAGCTCTTGAACGGGCAAGGATCCATGCCCGGGATGGACGGGTCGTCCGACCGGCAAAAGGGAAATGCTAATTATCTCGGTCTGCCCACGCCTAGTACGTGCTCTGCCATATTGTGCCCGCGAATACAATACGAATTATGACGCACGCAGTGCCTTCGACGGAACTTCACCCCCAGGCGAGCCCAAGCACCGACTACGTCTCGCCAATGGCGCTCAACTACATCGACAATTCTCAATTTCGCGGAGAGTCCAGCCACGGGGCTCTATCCCAGACCGACATGGCGATGCATCACCTCCCCCACCCCGCCCACTCGACGCACTCTGCGCCCGCAAACCTTGTCTTCAATACGAACCCGCCTGTCCCTCTCCCGTCGCCGGGGCATGATATGGAATTTGACCTGTCTCCGCTTACAAGCCCGTGGATGGAGGCGTACAAGCAAGACCAGCCCCCGCCGCGCCAGAACGTGAACAACAAGCGGACCGCCTCCCCGATCGAGGAGGAGCACGCCCGCGCTGCCCGCACGCGGCCGTCCCCCGCCATCCGCGCGACGCAGCCACCCGCGCCATCAAATAGACGCCAGTCACGCGGCTCCAAGTCCGCGAGCTCGACGCCGCTCATGCGCTCCACGCGCTCGGGCACGCGCCAGGGTAGCGCGGGCGGCGATGTCCCTGGCGACACGCCTTCGCCTGTCGACCTCTCCATGCCGCCGCCTGCGCCGCCCATGCACGGCTCCGAAATGCACAATGCGCCTGCGGGATCGTCCACGCATGCGCCGTCGACGTCGGCGGCACCCTATCAAAATATGACGCCCGTCACGCCGGCCAGCATCATGAACCTCGGACGCCTCGGCATCAACAGCAGTCTCGCGCCGCCCACGTCCACAAAAGCCGACGGCAAGCCGAAGGGCTCCAGGCGGGACTCGTCCGCGCGCAAGCCAGCCGGCGGCTCGTCGCTCATCAGCCCGAGCCTCAAGCCCATCCTCCCAGGTAGGCCGCATGCTGTTGCGCTCAATCCTCCGCATCCTGATTCTTATTTGCCCGCGCAGCGGGCGGCATGACAGGCCCCACGACGTCCTCGCTGCCGTCGCCGATCCTGCGCAAGACGTCGCACAAGGCCGCGGAGCAAAAGCGGCGCGACTCGCTCAAGACGACGTTCGACGACCTGCGCACGCTGCTCCCGCCGATCCCGCTGCCGTCCGAGGACGGCTTCCCCGACGAGCCGCTCCTCCCGGGCGCGATGCCCCCGCGCGGCCCGCCGCGCGGCAATGCGGACGGCCCGAACCGCAGCATCAGCAAGCTGCAGCTGCTGCGCTGCGGGAACGAGTACCTGCGCCTGCTCAAGGGCCGCATCGAGCGGCGCGATCGCGAGGTCGGCATGCTCCGGGCGGAGGTGGCGCGGCTGCGCGGGCTGCTGCCCGAGGACGCGTGGGCGGGGGCGGACGGCGGCGCGCTCGACCTCGAGCGCGATCTGGACGTCGGCGAGATCGGGCCGTGGAAGCGCAGCGGGAGCGCGTATGATGGCGACGAGGGCGACGAGGACGGCGGCGAGTCGTAGCGCGCGGCGGGTGCTGCTGGACGCGTGTGCGCGGCGGATGTCCCGCGCGGCTGGAGTGGAGTGGATGGAATGTAAATGGTATTTTGGGTCGCGTCTCTGCAGCTATCTCGTGTACGCTTTACGACCGCTCATGTTACCGGTGCGCGAGCTCGCCTGCGCCCTCATGCCTTTGTATTTTTGGGGAGAAATATATGTATCTGTGCGGTGATAGAAATGGACGCGATGCCTTGCTTCCCGCTCGTGTGTGTCGGTATGTTTTGTTTCGTTTTCTGTAGGCGCCAGGATTTCTTGCTTGGGCCACGGCGCCAAAATCCCGACGCGGGGACGATAAGATAAGGCGCCGGAGCCAATCATTCGTAGGCAAGTATGTTCGTTCCTGGCGCGCTCGCGCTCACGCTCGCCAGCGTGCGATCCCCACACCTGTCCTCCACTCCCATCTGCCACAGCACCGAACCGACGCCGCCATGTCACAGCAAGCAGTCGCCGCCCGCAGCCCGCTGTAAGTGTGCCCCTTCCGACGCGGCGACGCTGACCGACCCGCACGCACAGCTCCGTGGTGTTCCTCCTGCACCTCGCGCTCGAGGCGCCGCTCGGCGTCCAGGGCATCTGGGCGCCGCAGACGCTGCCCTTCCTGCAGCTGAACAACACGACGCTTGTCTTCCTGCGCGTGCGTACCCCGTCTTCCCCCGCTTTCATACCCGCTCACGCGCCCGCAGCTGTTCGCCGCGCTCATCCTCGGGACGTGCCTCAGCGCGCTGCTGTGCTTCCCGCTCCCAGGCAAGCCCGTCCCCCTCCCGCCCCGCGCATGACGGGCACTGACCGCTGTGTTCTTTTTTATTATTATTACTGATATACGCAGAGTTCCTCCCGGGGAAGCGCGCGCTCGGGCTCGGGCTGTGCGTGTACCACAGCCTCGCGTCGACGGTGCTCTTCCAAGCCCCGCGCTTCATCCCGCACTCCTTCGGCGCGCTCGCCGAGTCGTGCGTCCTGTCCCCCGCTGTTTTTTTCCCGCTGCGACGCTGACGGGTGTGTCGGTGTGTAGGTGGCGGTTCACGCCGGAGGTCGCGCTTGGCGGGCTGCATGGCGTGTTGAGCCTCGGTCTGCTCGCGTGGTGGCAGGGCACGGTCGGCTATGCGGCTGCGGTGCGTAAGGCGCAGTGAGCTGCGTCTACGCTTTGTGTCGAGGGATTTATGGAGGGTGTTTGGTTTGTGTGCAGCTGGAGTGCTGCTGTGCTAAATGTATGTATGTCCTGAATCCGAATACCGCGCTTTCATATGGTGCTTTTTATGCTTTATGGCAGTCGCTGGTACGTGGGCGGAGAGGCGGCCGTGAGGGTCCCAGGGATAATTTATCCTGTGTTGGGCAGTGGGTTTTCCAGTCCCGATGCTGGATGTGAGGCAGCCGCAGCCGGCGGGGCACTGGCTCAGTTGCAATGAAGTGTAAGATCAGCGGTGCGTTCCCTGGTCGCGGCATTCAGGTTGGCTGACCGCACCCCAGGTTGTGACGGCTGACACTCCCATTCGGCCGGCCCAGGAAATAGAGCGGCTGCGCTGGTGTGCTGGGTTCCGATTACAGAGCATACAGGCTGACATTGGAACAGCGGTGCCTCAAGGGCTCTCATGAATCATTTGCATTCTTCGGTGCTGTCTTCGCTTCCATATCACCTTCGTTATATCCGCGCCGACAATGCAGAAATACAGCGGCCGCATGGACGGGCCGATATAGGAGGAGCAGTACGGCGTCCAGTGTGGCTGATTGCATCTGTAGGCTGTGGCAGCTGCCTCTCGCATTTGACTGGCATGGGAAATGAGTATAGTATGGGCTGTTTTGTAATAGCAGTGCCTCCACGGCTCGCGGCCTGTGATCGCATTCCCCAGGCTGTTTTTATTCATTTATTTTCTGATCACGCGGCCGCGGGAACAGGCCTCAAAACCGGTCGACACTGGAGGGCTCAGCAGTGCCCCAAGGCCTGCAGATTCAGTCACACTGCCCGCGTGCTGCGGCAACGGTCCCTCAGAGCGACCGGTCTAGGGACAGGAGCCATGCTCATGGGCTGAGCAACGCAGCCTCGGTCGACGTGGCGAGCGGTACGTCCTTAGTTCACAACCGTCAGGCTGGAGTGGTCTGACGGCTCAAGCTACACTGGCGCGGTCTCTAATCCAGGTCGCACCCGTCGCGACTGTCCGCTGGATACAGCGATCTCCAGCCCGTCCGTGCGGTTGCAGGGCTGCGGTGATTCAGGGCATGCACCGGCCGATGGACAACCATGTTGCGGACAGCCCCGCCTGTGATGTCTGCATCACCGCACGCCAGCTGCGTATTAACTGCTTCTCGGTCCAGCAGGCAAACCGGGATATGCGTCGAGCGGCCGCAGAGGTGCAGGCGCCGGCGGGTGCAGCACTAGGATCCCGGCGCTGGGGCAGGTAACGGAGTGATCCATCGATATCACACGCACCTCGTGATACAGCGATGGGCACCGGCGAGTGTCGCCAGGCGGCACTGGCGCGGTCCTGGACTCAAATCATCCATGTCGCGATCGTGCGCTGGATACAGCGACCGCCGTCTTCCGTACGGTTGCGGAACTGCGGTGATTTATTGTATGCACGGGCCGGTACACAATTAATGATGCTGTGGACAGCCGCACATCTGATGTCGACCCTGGAGCATGCCGGCCGCACACTCCCCACTCCCACTCCCAGCAGTGGTGGTATATGCATCGAACGGCCGTAGAGACGCAGACACGCCCGAGCGCCGGCGGGTGCAGCGCTGGGGGGGCGGACGACGCGAGTGGATCCATCGACATCGCATGCATCGCGGGAGCCGATAGCCCCGCCTCTGATATCCTGCGCCACAGCACACCAGCCGCAGGCTCCCCGCAGCAGTCAGAACGGTAATGAAATCGAAATCTGCATCGAACGGCCACAGACGCGCAGATACACAGAGGCGCCGACGGATTCCGGCGCGGGGGCGGACGACGCTGGTTGATCCATCGACAGTGCACGCCCCGTGAAAGCCGACGCGGACCGCAGACCTGCAGTCATTAATTGCATGCACCGGCCGGTACTGTATACAATTGTACGATGGACAGCCCCGCCTCTGATATCCGCTCCTGAGCTATCGGAGCATCACACGGACACCATTCCATCCAGCAGTCAAACCTGGATCAGCATGGAACGGCCGCAGAGACGCGGGCGCACCAGAGGCGCCGACGGGTTCCGGCGCGGGGGCGGACGACGCTGGTTGATCCATCGACATTGCACGCCCGTGGAAGCCGACGCGGAGTGCGTTGATTTATTGCACGCACCGGCCCGTCCGTACAATTGTACGGCGTACCGCATCGTCTCTGATGTCCGCTCCAGTCGTCAGAGCAGCACACCGGCCGCAGACTCGCCACCCAGCAGTCAACCTAAATCAGCATCGAACGGCCGCAGAGGCGCAGGCGCACCAGAGACACCCGCGGGTGCAGAAAAGGAATCCCGGCGGGGCGGCGGACGCGGGTGGATCCAGTGATCCATCGACACTGCACATCAGGAGAAGCAGCTGCATCACGCCGCTACGCGAGCGCAACGATCACATCACCACGCACGCACGCACGCCACCGGGGCTCCGATGCAGGCAAAGAAATGCGGCTTCTGCATTCGGCACGGGCGCGGGCCCGCGGCGTGTGTGCCACCGTTTGTCGACGCACGCCCACGCCCGCGCCGCGGGGCCGGGTGCAGGAATGAATGGGGCGTTCTGACTCGTTCTATCGAAGCGGGGGGAAGGGAGGCGATAGGGCGGGGATGAGGCCGTGCGGTGCGTCAGCACTTCGAGCTGGCCAGCCAGCGCCGGTGGACCGATGGGGCAAGGGGGATCGGCACGGGCCTTGTCGCTCGTGCGCGTATCTGCGAACCAATGCATTCAATTGTCGCCAGCGACGGGCGCGCAGGTGTAACATTGTATTGTGATGCGCATTCTGCAGGACAGCCACGTACGGATGCACATTGCAAAATTAACGTGCGATGGCGAGGGGTTACGGGAGGCTTCTTGCGTGTACGTAGCGCGCCCCATATGGCGACAAGGAAGCGGCAGCCGGGGACGGAGAAGCCGTGCGGTTCGATGGGTGCACGTATCCTGATTGTGATGCGGGTTTGTTTTGTTGTCCGTTCGTATCCAGGGAGGCATCGTGCGGCGTCGCCGCGCACGCCATTAACACCTCGGAGGGCGACGCCGGCGGGTGGGCTCTGTGTGGCTGCGGCAGGCCCCGGGGTCCCGCGAACGGCCGGCAGGGGCGCGAACGGACCCGGCACGGGGGTGCGCTTCGACGCACAAAGAGCAGCAGAAAAGGGCTCGGCAGCGGATGCTTCGCAGAGCCCGCGCGAACAGAAGCCTCGGGTGGGGTGCGGACCCTGTTCTTGGGCGAACGTGGAACAAGGCGCCGCGCGGTGGCGCGGGCGGGCGGAGGGCCCATGTGGACGACGGTATTCGCAAGCAGTAATTGCAATGGAGAGACACAGGGGCGTACAATTAGATGGGGCCCGCCGGTTGGCGGCGAAGCACGATATGGCGGACTGTGGGAGAATGGACGCACCTAGAGAGCAATTTGACAGGCGATCAAGAAGCCAGCCAGGGAACATTCTGTTCCGCTGACCGGGCGCTCTGGGGAGTGCCGAGCGTGCTAGCACGGAGGGACAATAGGTTCCAAGGAAACAAACAGAAGGAAGAAAGCAAGCCAATGTGGACTTGCGGGGCGTGGTGGCCATGCGCTGCCTGCGAAAGGCAGACGATGGTGCGGTTCCTGAGGACTGGTGGATGCGGGGAACCGTGGCCCGCCCTTTCTGCGCAGACAGATGAATAGACGCCAGAGCCAAAGAAGGCTAGGCTGACAGGGGATATCCCCGGTGGGACTGTGATACGAGGATCCAGAAATATCGCGCGAGGGGTGGGGGGGACGAAGACAGAATCGCGAGCTGGTCCTCGATGCCCTCGAACCTGCGAGAAGCTGGTGCACGATGGGTGTTATGTAGGGGACGTAAGGGAGCGCCAGGATTAAAGTAGAGATCTATCAGATAAGGAGCCGAAAGAGGAACAAAAAGGCGGGAAAAGGGCGCACGTGGTGTTTGTTTATTGTTTATGTGTGTGGCTTTCCTTCTTTCCGTAAAAGTACAACAGCCTCGGCCTCAACCACCACGCTCCACTGCGCGACCCAACATATATAAGCACAACCTCCTCCTTCCCGACCCCATCTATGGCCGTTGTCCTCCCCACTCCCATGCCCACCCATCCGCCCTACAAACGCCAGCGTCGCACCGCTACTTCCGTCCTCGCGGGCAATTTCGACCCACGACCCGCCCGCGACGTCCTTACCAGTCTCCTCAACGGTGTTCCCGTCAATGCCGCCGTCGAGAAGCAGGAGCAGGAGCTCGAGCAGCTGCGCAGGGAGAAGAGGGAGCGCGAGAAGGGCAAGAGAAAGGCGAAACCCGGCCCCAAGCCTCGCGATAGGCTTTCCACGCCCCAGGGCGAGCCCGTCGCGACGCCCGAGACCCCCACGCCCGTCCATCACGCCACATCGCGCCCCGTGGTCCAGCCGCAGCCCATCAGAGCGTCGCCCTTCTGGGGCGCGCGACCCGCCATTCAGCTCCAGGCAGGTCAGCGCTCCATTTCCGTGACGCCCCCGCCCATGCCGTCCTCGCCCCCGACCACACCCGGCCCATCCATCTCATCCAGCACCTCCCGAACCTCATCCAAGCGCCCGCACACACCCACCGACGAGTACGACTCGTACAGCACGCGCGACTCGCGGTCCCCCGCTGCCCACGGCGCCCCACGTAGGAAGCGCGTCGCAGTCCGCAAGGGGTGGAAGGGCTGGGTCGAGGGCTCTCCGCCGCCGTCCGAGAAGCTTATCAATCTCGACGCGGTTACCGTGCTGCACGAGCGGCGCACACGGAGTGGAAAGAATTTCGACGCGATCGGTCTCGGCCAAGACGGTTGGGTCTAAATCTTGTGCGTGGTGCCCGACACGATCTAACGGTTCGATTCTCATCTTGCTTACAGAGAAACATCGGACAGGCGCATAGTCTCGCCAGGCCGCCCCTCTGCACTGTGGGATACCCTATACCCCTGCAGCCGGGGCATCGTCGTACACCCACACTCGCCTCCTTTCCCGCTCCGTCCCACGCTCTTTCTTTCTCCTTTGTGTTGGTTTTATGTTGCTGCATCTCGGGAACTATCCTTTGTCGTTGGTTTCTTCTTTCTTTATATCCCTGCGCCATCTCTATCTCCATGTTTTACCCCCATCTATTTTTTTTTTCTGGTCTAGCATAACTGTGTATTTCAAGCCGCCCACTCTCCATGCAATTTGCTTTCTTGTTGCACCTACAAAAATTCGGAAAATGTTTCACCGCTTTCTTCGATAGTTTGCTCTGGTTCTGTCGTCCGCAGCTCTCACTAGATTACTACCCTATGATATGATGAATTTAGCGCAATCGTATGAGACGCTCTGCGTCAGCTACGTAGCCATGATGGATGAATGCGACTAGCGAGCTTCATTTCTGGATCTGTCAACTGTCAGAAGTGACTCATGAGGCACTGATTGGCGACGATCGTGCGGCGGGGGCGCAACACGATGACGCCGCACAACGTCCGAGCTCCGCGAAACTCAGCCTGGAACGCCGTCCTGGACAACGCGCGCGCCGTCCCGCTCTTTACATCCACAGCGCCCACGCTTCCACCTTCTCGCTCGCAGACTCGCTCAATCGCAGGTGCGGTCTGCTTCTGCACGCGCTGAGCTACGTACTACCACTGACACGCGTCTCCGCAGCATAAGTAGCGCTGACGTCTTCAGCCGTGCCTCCCTCCGCTCGATTGCCAACGCCGCAACTCTACCGTCACGCCCCGCCCGCGCGGCACGCACGCACCCTCGCCCTCGATCTGCACAAATCGGGCCCGCAATGGTGCTGCCGTTCCCCGCGCTCCCGGCGCCCCAGAGCTGGTACCCCGGGCACATGACCACCTTCGCGCGCATGCTGCCCGCGCTGCTGTCGCGCACGGACGTCGTGCTCGAGCTGCGCGACGCGCGCCTCCCGCTCACGAGCATCAACCCCTCGTTCGAAGGTGCGCCTCCACGCCTGTCTCTATAAATTTCGGCCCGTTCCCCGCGTGCGCGTCCCACGCCAGCCGGCGCTCGATGCGAAGGCCACAATGGGGATGGAGACGTGGCGCAGGCATCCATTAATGGAGAGCGACGGCGCTTTTTCATAGACGATCGACGAGGCACGCTCGTCTGCCGCCCACGTTGCCCCCTCGCGCTCCGCGATCTGCCTGCTTCGAACACCTCATCTGACCGCCGCCTTCCCGCAGGCCACCTGCAGCGCTGGCGCACGGAGCGCATGCGGCTCTCGGAGGAGGCGGCGGCGACGGCGCCGCTGGCGGCCGCGCGCGTGTGCGAGCGCGTCGTCGTGTTTAGCAAGCGGGATCTCGTCCCCGAGTGGGGGATCCAGGTAGCTGGGTTTCTGTGCGCTTTTTGCTCCGTTGTTTATTTTTTTTTGCGTCTAGCCGTTTAGTAGAGCGATGGCTGCGCGCTTTCCGGAGCAGCGTGTGCTGTTCGCGTCGTGGAATAAGCCGCGCGATATTAAATTGCTGAGCGGCATGCTCATAGGTACGTCCCCTCCCCCGTCGTTCCCGCCCGCACGGCTGCTTATTTCTGTACTACGGGCTAGATATTGCGAAGGCGCATCCGCATATGCCGGAGTTGAACGTGCTCGTCGTCGGCATGCCCAACGTCGGCAAATCGACGCTGCTTAACGCCCTGCGCAACATCGGCATTCCCGGCCGTACGTCCCGTCCTTCTCTCCCGTCCCCATTCCCCTGCTGCATTTCTCTCCCTTCGGCCCCGCTCTTCTCCCCCGCCACCGCCTGACGCCCGCTCCCAGCGACCCCCAAGGCGCTCCGCACGTCCGCGCAGCCCGGCCTCACGCGCGCGCTCTCCACGCGCCTCAAGCTCTCCACCGACCCGCTCGTCTACTCCTTCGACACGCCCGGCGTGATGCTGCCCTTCCTCGGGCGCGGCCCGCGCGGCGCAGAGCGCGGCGTCAAGCTCGCGCTCATCGGTGCGTACCCACCCTTCCATTTCCCAGCGCGCGCGGACGCTGACGCCATCGAGCAGCGGGGATCAAGGAGGGGCTGTACGACGTCGAAGCCCTCGCGGCGTACCTGCTCTACCGGCTCAACGTCCTCAACCCCGAAGGTCCGCTTCCCTTCCCTTCCCTTCCCTCCTTCCCTTCCCTTCCTTCTTCCCACCGCTGACGCCCGCTATTTTTTCGCCGCTCGAAAATCCATTCCGGAATACAGCGCCGGCGTACCTCGCGCTGCTCCCGCCGGGCTCGCGCCCCGTGACGGAGATCGACGCGTTCCTGCTGCTGCTCGCGCGGCGCCTGGGCATGCTCCGCCGCGGCGGCGTCGCGGACACGCAGCGCGCGGCGGCGTGGTTCGTGCACTGGTGGCGCGCGGACGGCGCCGCCGCGTACGCCGCGCCGGGGCCCCAGCGCGGCGGGTGGGGCCTCGACCTCGAGTGGGACGCCGCGCCGGGGGAGACGGGCGCGCAGCGGGGGATGGAGGCGTGCATTGAGGCGTATGTGCGTGCGGAGGAGGCGGAGGTGGAGGAGGGCGGCGGTGTCAGCGCGACGCAGGAAAGGAAGCGCGTGAGGGACGAGAAGATTGCGAAGAGGATGGCGAGGACGCGTGGGCGGTTGGCGGCGAAGCGCGGGGGGTGAGATGCGCTGGGGGGGTCTCTGTCGACTGGGGGAGGTTGGGGATCTGTCGGTGGGGTGATGGATCTGGCCGTGGGATGTGGCGCTCTAATACTTGTCGTCAGAAGGATATCTGATGTTCATAAGCACACAACTGATTCATATCGCTGCGGAGGCGCCCGGCGTCCATTTAAAAGGCATGCTAGAAATACATGGATATATCATTACGAGCTATAAGAATACACTGGTACAAGATCCACAGCGAGTAGGGAGGCGAGCACAACCGTTAACGAAACCCTCAGAAGTCCATATAGTCTCTGCCGCTCGCCCAGGTGGACGTGGCGTCCGCGGTGCCGTAGGCTTCCTCCGGAACGGCGCCCTCGACGTCCTTGAACGAGAACTCGCGCTTGAACTTCTGCTCGAGCGAGCTGAGCGTGCCGATGAGCTTTGTGCAGGCCTCTTCGAGCGCCTGCGCGGCTGTGATCGACCCGTCGGTCTGGATCTTGACGAGGAAGTATGGATGTAGCGGGTGGGGGACTTTGTACCCCGCAAAGAGCACCTGCGGCATGGAGAGCAGTTGGCTGAGGGGCGGGTGAGCGGAGCTACGGTGGGGTGCGGAGAAGAGGGGGGGCGACGCACGAGCGGATCAGGTTGCCGAGGGTGTGGTCTTGCTTGAGGACCTTCACCGTTGCGGCGTTGGGGATCTTGGTGTCCTCCATGACCTCGACTCTGCACAGACCGGCATGTCAGGCGGGCGCACGCGACGGGACGGGCGTCAGAGCACGCACGGCTTCTCGCCTTCGTCGAGGACGAAGAGCTCGTATCTGTTTGGTGCGTTCATGGCCGGAGACTAGGGCTGGAAGGATGCAGGTGAGCGACATGGAAGGGACGAGGATGATGAAGATATCATAAGCAGAACTGAATAAAATAGGTTGTCGCCATTATGCAGTGCATTCGGCGGATTGACAGATTGTGGTATAGTGTCTAATCATTTAAAGAGGGACGGGAGTGATGCTCACCTATTATCAAGGAGGTCTAAGATATCTAGAGAAGGGAAACATCATCAGTCAAGTGATGTTCGATGAACGCGTCGAGAAAGCGGGAAAATTCAGTACACGTTTTGAGATCATGGGCCAGAGGCACTCATTGACAATAAATAATGGCATAAGCCAACATCATAACAGCATCCGCAGAGCAAAGAAATCAAAAGAACAGAATACTCACCTCCAGACAAGCAAAGGTTGAAGGAACAGACGCGACGCGGTGAAGTTTTGCAGCAGGCGCTTGAGGTGGCGGAGGTTCAAACTCCGCGTAAACCGCTCTGTCCCTTTCGAAGGCAAAAGCACTGAGGGCACCGACCGACATCGCCAAACCCTCCTCAAGGTGAGTTCATGCCCGTACCCCCTCCCAATCTCCCCAGAACGTTGTCCATGCGATCTGCGAGAGCCGAAGCTATAGTCTCGTCCTTTCCCGGAGGCGGAAGATGGACGGTTGACGGGTGGATGGATGGCGCGGCGGATGGATGGATGGCGCGCGTGGGCGGGATTGGGACGAGGCTAGTTATGTTGGGATAGGATGATGCTGATCGACGGATGCGTTTGCGCTTTGCTTTGCGTCACAGAAAATGCCGACTCATCTGTCCAAGACCCGCAAACACCGCGGCCATGTCTCGGCCGGCCACGGACGAGTGGGGAAGCACCGCAAGCATCCAGGTGGTCGCGGTCTCGCTGGTGGTATGCACCACCACAGGTGCGTTCCACGCTTGTTTCAGCATTTGCAGGACTTCTCACCTGCGTTCGCACAGGATTAACTTTGATAAATACCATCCCGGTTACTTCGGTAAGGTTGGTATGCGCCACTTCCATTACACCAAGAACTTGCACTGGAACCCCACGATCAACGTCGACAAGCTGTGGTCACTCGTGCCTACGGAGCAGCAGGAGGCGACGGCGAACTCGGACCTTGCGCCCGTTGTGGATGTGTTGCAGCATGGGTTTAGTAAAGTGCTCGGGAACGGCCAGTGAGTATCGATGTTGCTTGCAGTCTCGAGCATTCTTCTAACAAAATAAAACCCAGGCTTCCCAACCGCCCGATCATTGTAAAAGCGCGTTTTGTCTCCGCGAAGGCCGAGTAAGTAGCATACTTGTTTGTAAGGGCACGATCTAATTGTTCATCACAGGGCCAAAATCAAGGAGGCGGGCGGTATTGTAAAGTTGATCGCATGAGTTGTTTTGTCTATTTTAGTAGCTTTCATTATCCTGGCCCTACCCATCCCCCCAGCATGATATGACGATATTCCCGCAAATTCTATGCAGTCATGCCCCTTCCTATCTGTTTTCTGAGAATGTCAGCGCCATGCTTCGAAACCTATTTGAAACGCTGAGAGCCATGTGTGAAAGCGTGCATTGCCCACGGCTAAGAATATGGCAATCCGACGGCATAAAGCCGGTTTATGCAGTTTGTAAGAATGATGTTGTGCCAGCGCACGAGGAAGACCGTCATTTGGGCTATTCGTCTCAGGGCGGATGCAATTGGGCGGAGAGCGCAGCAGAGGAGGGAATATCTGGCTCGCGCAGCTTTCTACCTACCATTACCCCACACATCCCCACTGTGTTCGTCGTCGTCGTCATCGACGACACAGCACTGCCACTCAAAAGGCGATCTCGGCCAGTGACCCTGTATCCGGCTTATAACACACGGGCGTCTTTCGAATCTGGGTCTGCGACGGCGTCTCCACATCCCTATACTGTCTCACTCACCCACGTCCATCACCACCCACGGATTCTCTTACCTCCTCAAACTCGATGTCCGCGCTCTCAACGTGGTGTACGTCTGCTGCCCCCTGATCATTTGTTGACTTGACGACGAGCCGTTTGATCGCAGACCATCGGCAGTACGGGTCATGGAGCACTCGTCGGCTTGCAACACCCTTTCTCGCCCGCACCGACACCAATACCTCCCGCGTAGCGACAGCCATGGCTACCGATAGAAACACTGATACTAATGCCTCCAATATCATCATCGACATGGCAGGAGTAAATGACCATAGGCAGGATAAGAAGCAGGATACCCTCTTCGGCCCTAATATCGGGATCGTGAGCAGCGGACCCGCCTGGACTGTCTCGGATGATGAGAAGAAGGCGAAAGACGAGCTGACGCCAGAAGTTGTCAAGAGTTGGGTCGAGAAGAGCAAGCAGGTGTGTTGTGTCGCGATCCTCCCAATACCCTCATTCCAATGCCCCCTAGACCATACAACCTACGACGACATTGCAAGCCCTCGTAAACCTTAAGCGACCCACTCTTAAACTCTCGCCGTTGGAGATGCATCCTTCTGACGACCCCGCTCACATAGAGTCGCACCATCACCATGCGCTCGAGTTCGAGTACGATTGCGACTCTGCAAAGTGCGGCATATATGTCCACGTCGTCCTCTCACCCGAACAGCAGCGTTCCGGCGCCTTTGGCACCAGGTCATCCCGCCTGCTCGTCTTCGAGTCTGTCGTCGACGGCGGCTTCGGACGGCTGCTGACCCTCGACGACGGCGCACTGCTCGAGCTTGGTCGTTTCGAGCACCGCAACCGGCGCGCTTCATTCGCCCGGCCCAACCCCGAGTTGAAGTCATCGAGCACATTCGAGAAGTTGCCTAATCCAAGCGACATCTCCGAACTCCACGAGACTGCAACTGGCTCCGACTCGGCCACGCCGGAGCCACAGCCCCCTGTCCAGGAGCGTGACAGGAAGCGCCGTTTCACTGCGGGCCTGCACTTCCGCCGCCGCACGCAAAACCGCTCTGTATCGGGGCCTGCACTAGCGGTGTTGGATGCGGAGCCAGGCGAAGAGGAGAAGGCTATCGAGGAGAAGACCGAACGCGCGGAGGAGGGCGTCAGAGTGGTGATTAAGCTAACGGCCTTAGGTGAGGACGGGAAGCCCTTGAAGGTCATCAATGAGCAGAGCACGTATCTGCATGTCGTTCGATTTGGCCCGCCTGGTGCGGATGCGGAGGAAGATACGCGCCCCTGGGTTGTCAAGGTCGTGAAGCGCGAGGCTACTGTATGTTTTCTTTGATTTCCCGGCCAATATTTTATTGACGGCTTGAGCTGTTTTAGATCGGCGTACATACATTCCATCTGCATGAGATCTACGGCCTCTCATCCTCCTCCGCACACTCTCAAACGGCGTCCGATCCTCCTGCCGCCTCGCCTACCTCAACCCAGACGCACACTTACCCACCAGTGCCTGCACCGCATCACGAGGATGAACCCTCTTCGGAGTGCCTGCTCTGCCTCAGTGCGTCTCGCGAAGTCGTTCTTCTCCCTTGTCGCCACCTCGTCGCATGCAAGGAGTGCGCGGTCAACATGGTCGAATTCGGCGCGGGCGGGTCGATCACGCATAACGAGCCTGACACGTCACTAGTCCCCGTCGTCGTCGCCCAGGCTGAGCCTGACCCACCGGCCAACAATACGGAGGGGACCGCAGACGGCGCCGCGGCGGAGGGCGAAAGCTCGCCGGCCCAGCCAGCGCCCATCCAGCCCATCGCCCCCGTTCCCCCGCACCCCCGCAGAAAGCGCCGTCCAAAGGGATGGTTCTGCCCCGTCTGCCGCCAACGTAAGCCTTTGTTCCGTTGTCCCTCCGCTATCGGCACTGACAGACGCACGTGCAGCGTACACCTCGCTCCTCCGCATCACCACCAGCCCGCCCGGAACAGACGACAGCGAGAAGCTCGGCAAGCGCGCGTCGACGTCGACGCAGGACCACGAGGCCGCGGCGCCGCAGATCCCGCCGCTATCCGCTCGCCCGTCGATCCTCCGCGGGCTGCGCGACGGCAATGGCGATATCCCTGCCCGCATGGTCTAGCGCGCTCGCTGGCCGCCGGGTACTGGCGTGTATATTCCGTCTTTCGCTTGGACCGTTCCGCTGCTCTTGTTGTTTTTGCCTCCCGCTCGTATTTGATGTACGTTTTGACTTACCGCTGTGTCTGTAGCAGGCGCCCGCGCGCCTAGTATGTGTATGATAGCTCGTGCCGTCTCGCGATCCCTTGCTCCCTTGCTTGGCCTGTCTTTACTCGCTACGTTGCTGTGACCGCATCTTATCTTGAGTCGACCTGTTCTGCTTATCGATTTTTGCCTGTTTTTCTTAGTGCGCTTTGGAACTTAAATATATGCTTGTCTTATTTCGAGAGAATGCGCGACGCTGGAATCGCAAGGCCGAGAGATCTGCTTGGCGATCACACCATCACAGTCGCAGATGGATCCTGAAACTTGGAAGGTATGCTCCAGCCTTCACGATGTTGTCTATACGGACATGCATTTTCTGCATGGTGATGGAGTTCCACGAAGCCTGCCCGCATCGGCGGTCTTTATTGCAACGACCGTCTCGAATAAGTATGTAGGGTCCACACGTCGATGGGCGCGTCTGATATTGGGTATGACTCTAACAGGTATAATAATAGTACAGCGGTCTATCAAACGCTGGGGGACTGCAAGATGATTTAGAGGTGATAGTTCTACCGCTCCCTATCAAGGAGAGCGGAAAATGACCGCTAGTTTCGGATAGACGCACCCGGCAGGTCTTGCTCGCAGCGTCAAAATCCATGAAGTCCAACGATGGGCTCTCTAGGATCTCGGGAAGCGCCATCACAAAGACAGCAAAGCCGCGCAGCCTGGTCCTCTTCCGTGTTTGCAGGCTAGTATAAATTTCCGCGCCGAGTTAAACCCAGTACAGACAGCTGAACGTACGACGTCACGGAGCACGGCGCTGTGCCGCCAGCGACGGTGCATTCGTCACGGTCAACGTGGCCTGCCCGGCGTATGATGCGCCCGCGCCTCCTTCCTGCGCTGCATACACTGGCCGGCACGCACGTCGGCGGGGGTCATGATGCTGTCGTTCGACGGCAGGCCGAAGCACTGCGCTGCCTATGAGTCTAGTAGAGAAGGGGGGCTTAGGACACAGCTATAGAATGGCAAGAAAGCACGAAGCCTAGAGATGCTCCGGACGATGTTGATCAGAGACGCGGAGACGTTGAAGTATTCACAGGGAAGAACTTACCGTTAAGATTTTGCAGCCCTCGTAAAATACAGTCACATAGCCCAAGACACATAATTGCTCAAAGGCAGCCATCAGCGCGCAGTTCAGGAATGCATCATCATTTGCCTTGACACCGTACAGATACCAGTAAACATCATATTCAGAGCGTCAATTGTCACGATAGCCTCATCCCTTATTCGCGGAGCATCAAGCGTACGGAGGCGAGTCAAATCACACGTTGGCATCGTTGGCATCGTTGGCGTCGTTGGCGTCACCGGTGACGCTGGTGTCGTTGGCGTCGCCCTTGTAGCTGATGTAGCTGATGTTGCTGGCGGCGCTCGTGGTGTTGCTGGCGTCGCTGAAGCAAAGCCACGGCATTAGCTGCCGCACAACGCATACATAACGCCCAAGCGAACTCACGCAGCCCGGCCCGGGCACGCGACCCACGCGGAGTGCAGCGTGTTCGAGCCCGGCGCGATGCCGCACGTGTTGCCATACCACTGGCCGAGCTGCGACCTGGGCGTGCAATTATCCTGCTGCAGCATAAGCGGCACCCCCGGGTCTGCGTGGCTGGCGCGCGCACCTGGTTGTGGATCGTGACCCTGTTATCACCTCCGAGGCCGGAGAACCTCACCGCATAGTAGCCTGAATTTATATGTCGGTCAGCGGCGGGCGCGTGCAGACGGACGGAGCGCACCAAAGGGCGGGTTGATGCAGGAGTTGCAGCGGACGTTCCGGTAGACCTGTTGCGCCGCGCCACTGCACGAGTGGCCGGTGAACCAGCTGACTTCTATGCCATGGACGGCGGGGCTGAGCACAAATGCGATGAGGGGGGCGAAGAGGGGTGTGACGCGCATGACTCAGGTATGGCGAGGATATATTGAATGAAGGTCAATGTGAAGGACGGGAATGTGCTCCAGTCAGGATGGGGAAAAGAGGAGGAGACGAGGGGTTTTTTATATGGGAGGACGGTGCTTGTGGGAAACAGAATCGCACCTATGGCCTGCAGAGGAGGTCATATGGGACGTTGTGCAATAAACGAACGAGGAACATGATGTGCCCGAAAGGTCCACGTCTCTTCCGGCTGAAAAGGACCAGTTTCCGCCTTAGGCAAGCGAGTTGTCTTTCGGGTGAGCGGGAATGGTGCACAGAAGGACACCATCTTTGAGGCGTGTCCAGTGCGGAAAGCCGATACCCAGATTAATTTGTGTGTCGAGCGGGACTTGCGCGGCTGAATCAAATCGTGTTCTCGACATAGTATGTCACCATCAAGCTGCAGAGAGTGAGAAAAGATGACAGTAGACTCACGGAGAGAGTATCAAAGACCATACGGAACGCATATTTGCATTCCGAGCAGATAATCTGAAGCGCGTGACCAGGGTTTGAAATAGTCACTGCGGCATAGCTCCCCAGAGGCAGAGTAGATACTTGACTCGACATTCAACGTGCTTCAGGATTGATCAACGTATCTGCCATGGCTTAACAGCCCATATCTTCGAACGATCCGCAGTCCTAGCTCAAGAACCCTGTCAACGTGCCCTACTACTGGTCAGAGCCGCGCACGTTCTGGGGACTATGTACATTTTCCATTCATATGCTTCTAGAACGTGAATGAGCTGCATGTTGGAGCCCAAGTCCTAGCCGGGCAATGATAAATATCTGGCAGAAAATCAGAGCGGATTTTCAACCATGGATGGTTGGTCGGGAGGTGAGCTTACGAAGGAAACTGACCTGTCGTTCAGGCCGAAGAACGCACACCTCGCTGCTGTGACATCGCAGTGCCCGCATGCGGCAGATGTCATGTGGTCTCCCAGAGGCAGAGTAGACAGTTTCTCAACTTCCGTCTCGTCCGACGTGCTATGCACGATGCGCGGCTCGATCCCTATGCAATGAGGTCGACAAATGTGTTGAGAGCCCGCGTGAAGCGGTTGCGCGCTGTGGTGGGTGGGTTGTCAGGACGCTGCTCGGCTGATAGATATCTACATACTTTCTCTTGTCAAATGAGGGGTTACATATTAGCTATTATCCTAGAGGAAAGGGCACCGCGCGTTGACCCTCGATTTCCTGGCAGGACATTTGCCGGAAACGGCCGGTTTCCGACAAATGTCCACCCAGGACACTTTGTGGAACATCAGCCCGACAATCTCCGGACCCGCGCGATTTCCCGCCAATGTCAGGCAAATGTCATATTGTAGTGTCCATGGAAAGCAGCACCCAGCCGCGGCATGCACTGGTATTGTTGCTTGCTCAATTAATTCCGAATAAATATGATTTATTGCAAATGATACAGTAGCTAGCATTTGGCACAGATTAAGTACACGAGGCTCGCAAACGACTTGAGGTTCTGAGCGAGAAAGGGAAACGAAGCTCCAAAGCGAGCAGTAATTACGAGGAGGCAACAGAAGTGTGCATGACGAACATCGAACGCGAATTAATCGATGCGTATCGCGCGACGGGATTGGGCAGCGATCAAAGGCGACAGCGACGAGAGGGATCAAGAAGAACCTTGATCGAGTCGGGGACGGCGGCGACGAGGATGGATAGAGAGGTTAAATACGGCAGCCCCATGGTCTAAGCTGCGCCTCCAAAGAGCGAACGTTCAGTGCGCTGTAAACACCATACAATCGATGACTTACCTGCTCCAAAATACCATATATCATGCCGAACCCTCCCGCGTCTCCCAGAATCCCTGATGCCAAACGTGCTCGGCTTTCCAAACAAGCCGTCGATCGCCCCCGCTTCAAGGATCCATACATCACGCGGCGCGCTGCCCCAGCGGGTAGCGACGAGACTACGCAGAGCGACCAAGATGGTAAGAATCTCCTTCCGAATACGAGATACAGCACTTACAAGTCTGCGCGTCGCGTCAAGCATCGCGCGATCAGATCCAGGTTCCGAGCACGAGAGGCGGCATGGCGTCAGTATCACGATTGTGAGAAGCATCCCCACGCACCTGATGAATCCCGCATGCCATCAACAGGCGATTCTTGTCGCGGAGGCTCGCACTCCCCAGAAGGATGGCAGCGGGGTCGAGAAAGACCTACATTATTGTTATCCCGAGCTGCTAGCGGCACAGAAGCGACAGCCCGAGAGGACTTTTGAGCCAAGGCCAAGGACTTTCGGGCCAGGGCCCTTGATTTTCTCTCCAGATGGTCATATATGGTATGCTTGGCCTGCCTGCGCGGGGGATCATGGGAGCTACAGGGCTTGCACGGACAGTAATGTCGGCCTGAGACTTTCTGTGCACCTGGCATAGATCCAGAGATCACGAAAATAGAGCTCGTCAAGCCGAGGGAAGGAGAAAACAGCGCATACAGGCACTTACTCGCTGCGGGGCACGATGAGGTGGGAGAAGGGAGGCGGGGCACAAAAAGGGAGGCACGCCTGAGCACGACTTAGTGAATTTCGCGACACGTCAAGGTCAGGCGCCTCAAAGCTATCTACACCGCCATTTTTTTCGGATCCCAAATAGATCTCCTTCCCAGGATCTCTCGTGATCACGCGTAGACTATTTTCGGATCTCCCCGGCATATCTCTCGGACACCAAATCGTCAAATCCCACAATCTTCGGTGAGAGCTATGTCCCAGCGACATCTGCTGCGATCTCCTATGGATATTTGAGCTTTCCGAGAGTTTTTCGGGGCTTCAAATGGCATATAGACGCCCGGTAGCAAAGCCCGTTTTTTTTTTTTTTTTTTTATTTTATTTATAAATTCTAGCTATTGCTTCACTCATTGCGGGATAATGGAAGGCAAGAGAATGATTCTATTGCAAGCAGTAATGATACAGAATTCGTGTACTACATATTGAGATAAAGTCTATGGGCATTACATGACATCAGAAGGCGACACCGCAAGGCAAACTGAACCAAAAGGTAGCAGTGACAGCAGCTATGAAAGCGGCGCGACAACAACAGCGCGAAGGGATCATAGAGGGTGGGAGTGATCAGGGGAAGAGACTGTATAATCCGGCCATGGCACTGATGAGAAGCGGGTGTGGGCGAGGTGTGAGCGAGGTGCGAGAATGGGGCATACAAACTGGGACAGAGACGACAGACGAGAAATATTAACTTGGACTCACCTGAAAGACTGATATAACGAGAGGAAGGTTGACTCACCGAGAATGCGAGGAATACGCTAATAGCACTGCAGACCGTCTCGATATCCGGAGTCATGGCGGATGAGTCGACGTGGCAGGAGACAAGTCGTGACGAAGGGACGAGGAGATGAAGTTGAACATAAGTCGCGTCGCACGAGGTTCAAACTCAGTCGTGAACTCAGAGCAACAGCGTGGGTGGCGGACTTTGAAGACTTCGAACTGTGGCGCGATGGACAACGAAATCTTGTCACCACAGCGCCAAGCCGGAGCTCAGGATATCATAGGAGAGCAATATCCAGGAGACATGGGCTGGGATATACCGAGGAGATCCTCAGCAGCTCGCAGGGATATTTACGAAATGACAGCTTCCTGAGCTCGTTTTGATGTAAAAATGAGCTCCGATCGAAGGTATCAATAGAAGCACTTCGGATAAACCGGTTTCGGATCTCAAACCAAAACGGCGGTGTACACGTGGACGATCTAACATCGGCAGGACATTCGGGGGTCTCGAGCCCCCACGGAGCATTCGCTGGACACTTCAGGACATTTGCTCTTTCCCGCGAATGTCCCCCTAGGAAATCCAGGGTCAACGCGCGGTGGGGTGGTTTGCATCAAGTTTGCATATTACTGACTCGTTTCCTGGTTGAGAGATAAGAGTAAAGAGTTCGACGAGCGCCTCGATCTGCCTCCGCATGCGAACCCTAACCACAGACCAAGGTCAGCCCGCAATCGCAGACAAAGCTCCCCGTACTGTCGAATACTGATTCTCTATAACAACTCTATTATACACACTTTACAACTGCTACATCCGACACCTCACGAGCTTACACCGCTTCCCCAGCCTCCCTCCCTTCACCCCACTCCAACACCCGCCAGCACAGCGCCACCCACTCCTGCACCCCGCCCTCCCCCACGCCCCGCACCCACTCCGCGCCCAGCCCACACGCAACAAGCGCACGCCACGCGCGCCGCAGCGCAACCTTGCGGTCCCACAGCGCGACCTCCCACTCATCCGCGGCCCACGGGTCACGCGCAAACGCGCGCAGCGCCGCACGATACTCGAACGGCTCGTGCGGCGCTGCGTAGAACCACGCCTTCGCGAGTCTTAGCGCATCGTCCGCGCCGAGCGCCCGCGCCCGCGCGACGAGCGCGGCACCTTCCGCGTCTGGATCCAGGGCCGCGGGGTGCGCGAGGAGGTGCGCGATCGCGCGTGCCTGGTCTTCGAAGAGCGGGAAGGGCGCGACGCGCACGAGCAGGCCCGGGAACGCGGCGGCGGTCGGCGGGATATCCTGCGCGAGCGGGAAGAGGTGCAGCGCGAGCGGGATGACGTGGTACGTCGAGTTGGTGAGGCGCGCGGGCAGCGGCGGCGGTGGCGGCGGGAGCGCGCGCGCGAGCTGCGGGAGGAAGGGGAAGGTGTACTGATAGCCCGTCGCGAAGATCGCGAAGTCGACGTGCTCGGTGCTGCCGTCCGCGAAGGCGGCGGTGCCGTCTGCGCGGTACGCTGTGACGAGCGGTTTCGGGGTGTAGCCGGGCGCGGGGGGCGGGCCGGGGAAGTCGGGGTGCGAGGCGGGCGGCTGGGAGTGTAGCACGGTGCGGCCCGCGGCCCGCAGCTCGGTGCTGATGTCGAGTGCGCTCGGGCCGCCACCGACGACGAGCACGCGCTCATGCTGCGCGTAGTCGCTCGCGCGGCGGAAGTATGCAGCGTGGTTGGCGCGGCCGGAAGCGAGCCAGGCATCCGCGCCGGGGGTTTCGGGGAGGCGCGGTTCACGGAAGTGGCCGTTGGCGACGACGAGATAGTCGAAGGTGAGAGGCGTGGGGTCGATGGAAAGCATAACTTGCCAGTGCTGGGCAGGGGCATCCCAGATTGCGCGGTCGACGCGGGTGTTGAGGTGAACGTATTTACGCAAGTCAAAGTGGTCGGCGTAGTCGTTGAGATATTTGAGGACCACGTCTGCGGAAGGATAGAGGGCAATGCCGGGTGGGAATGAGAAGGTTGTGAAAGCCATGAGCGGATGGGGTATATTAGTCTCTAGGGAGTCATAGAGCGGAGAGAAGGGCGGATCGTCCGTCGGAGGAGCTGGTAGCCTGAGGCTGGTCAGTCGTAGTAGGAAGACAGAAAAAGACACGTACCATATCCCTCCGATATCGTGCCGCTCCTCGAAGGCGACGAGGGACCATCGGCCATCCTTGACTTGAGGCGTGTCTGCGAGGATCTTCAAGGTGGCCAGGCCATTCGCGCCGCCGCCGATGATGCAGATTCGCTTGCGTTCACTCGCTGCGGGGTCGTCCGCCATGTCGAAAGGGAGGAAACGAAGGGTAACATGTCGAGTGGGCTATGTGAGATAAGGATGGCGATGGCGTGCATCTGAGCCATTACCATCTGACCTTGATCTGTGGTTAGGGTCCCCATTGATCTGTCCCTCCTCGAAGCAACCTCGAAGCATCTCAATTCCTTCAATTTTTTGATCGCAACTTCCCCCCGACCGTACGCGTCGTCCCCGAACATTCAATTAGCTCCAGACGATCAGTATTTCTACAAGTCTCGAAAAAATGAGTACACAGATGCGTATGACCGAAATTCACTTATCGAAGCGCTCTGCATGTTCTTTGGTGGACGGTACCCGACGCGACGCGTAGTCGCCGTCGTCGTTGACGTCAACGATGGTGACGCGTCTGACTCCTCGCCCCGCGCCTGTGTTCTCCACAGTAATTTCCGACCATTTCCCGCAACAAATCCGCGGTCTTTCATGATCACGACGCGACAGCCTGCCTAGATGCATATTCGCTTGAACTTTGTATTGTTGGACAGTGGCTGCTCACCCTCGAACATCCAGATGGACAGCAGCGACACTGTTAGTGGCCTTAAAGCGTCTTCATTTGGCTTTGTCGCGGCCATTTACAGAGCGTCACCGAGGACGAGGCTCAGCGTGTTCTCCTCTGGAAGGTCGGTATCGACAGGCGGAAACCACCCGCTATGTCTTCGTTTAGCCCCGACGGCTTGAATGGAACGCTGCTGGATTCTCATTGTGCTAAATTGTCCAAAGTCTTTACCTTGAATTGTCTAATGTCCATCCGCAGGGCCAGTTTACTCACCTGCTCGTGCGACTGCCTCCGCCTGACGCTGGTGAGTCGCCTCCTGTTTTGTCCCATCAGTCCATCTCATGCGTTCGCCAGTGGCTTGTGAAGAGACACCTGCGAGCAGATTGGAAGCCGAGAACCACCGCCTCCGCCTCGAGCTGGAAAATGCTGAGCTGCTTTCGCAGCTCAGCCTAGCCGTCGCTCCGACGTGAAAAGCGGAGAAAGGCGGGTGCTCTGTCACTCATGCATCCTTCAACATCTACTGACCCTTCATTAATCTGATAGACACGGAGAAGGCTGGGAAGCAGGGACGGGCACGCGTAGTGTCGCCCTCGACCGTAGCAAAAATGCCGGGGGAGTTCAAAGCAAGCAGGAGAAGGCGCCGATTTACGACGGACGTCCTGTCAATCTCATGCCGAGCCCGATCGTTCTGTACAACAAGGCCTTTGTTACGTTCCAGGACGATCTCGACAACTCGACGCAATCGAGCCTACGTCGTGGATGGGCCAGCAAGCGAGCACATTGTTCGATGACGCTTCTTACCTGCATGGCGACGAGTCTGCATGCCAGGAAAGTGTGTCGGGAACAATTTCTAGACTTCTCGGAGGCGAGACGTTCGAATCGTTAGCCGACGGCCGCATCACCGCCGACGAGTGGGCGAAAATTCCGACTAAGAACGGGAAGCACGCATATTTCCTGGCGGTCGGATGGAAAAACGAACTCGGCGTCGGGGGTATGGGCGACTACCAGCTCGCACTGACCTACCGGCGGCTCGTTGCCCGCGAAGACGTACGTCCTCAGCGCCGCCCCTCGCACAGCATCTCACGCTCTTCGGCATCAGTACGATGACATCCGGCGCGCATCAAACTGCCCCGCCATCCTCCTCTCCCTCGCAGGCCCGTTCCTCCGCGTCCAGTGCGCCGCCTTCGTCGAGGTCGTTATCGCACAGCCGCTCGCCGACTGGATCTCACTTGAAATCGGCATGCCCGGCGTCGAGGTCCGCATCATCCGCGTCGCACGCATCTTCCACGCGCTATCCAAGACCGCTGCATGGAGGCAGGCTATTAGCGCTCGATATCCATACATAATTCGTCCTCGGAAAGACATGTAGGATAAGTCGTTAGAAATCACTCTCAGGATGCTCAATCAGCAGAACGACACGGTCTAATGGGATGCGGTATGATACAAATGCATGTGCAACTAAAGTATCGGGATAGATTGTAGAATCTTGCGTCCTGACAGGAACCTGTTCTAAGACGGCTCCTCTTTCTTCGACTCCGCGTCTGACGAGAATCGCCCGTGAATTGACGCTGCAGCTCGTTTCTGATCGGGTTGAGAACTGGAAGCACGCGATGGCTGACTGGAGTGAGTACTTGTCTCTTTAGATCGGAGATTCTAAAAGAAGGGAAGAACGATCGTTCGAGCGCCTACGGTGCTTCGACTGTGTCTGGCAGCCAAAGATCCGATTTTCGTGCGGCCAAGTCACCTCTTCATAATTCATTTTCTCAATGCTGGAACATCTGGCATGTCACCGAGTTAGCAACGTATATGACATCCATATAGAGCCATCTCTGATGAAGAGGTCATACGCCGAGTCCTCAACCTGTACCCGTATACCGTGTGGTTGTCGACCTTCAAGGCGCGCAACGTCGACGGATGTATCGATTCGGAAATTGGAGTCTTCCGCATGAGATTTACGTAGTCTCTTTCAAGTTTGGGTACGGTCCATTCTCGTGCGTCACTCTTTCTGCTCGGACTTGCAAGCACCTTAGCTAACTTGCTGCATGGCTTGCAATGTGCATCGATGTACATGAGCGTGCAGTGTGAGAGAACTTGGTCGTTGATCCTACGTTTAGGCAGGTCTAGGCAAGTATTTGTGCTTCTACACACCAACCTCTGCCTCTCGGCGGGATCGAGAACGGGCGGGATCAGACGAGTCGTCACGGTCTTGTGATCATCCCATGAGCTCCGGTTACGAGTTTACCGAGACATTATATGTTCTGGCGTGCGCTCTATCAATCCCCACCATGTAGTCCGGCGCTGTGCACTTAGGGCAACTAGTCCTGGGCCCGGGTAGTCCTACGCCGCCCGTGCCGTCTCTAAGTACCTCCATCGTCACTTTCCATGATGAAGCAAAGGCCGAAAGAATTGTCCACGCCACCCATCGGCCCATCGGAATCCATCGTAAACAGTACTTAGAGCGAAGACACGGACTATCCGCATTTAATCCAAAGGACGAGAGGAAGCGTGCCCAAAACCATGGGTGAAGCCGAGTTCGATGTGTAGAGACAGGTGATAGGAATTCCCGGCAAAGTAACTGAGTAACGGTCAATAAATATGTTCCTGATTCAGACGCGGTCAGGTGAGACGTCGCTCTCCACGGTACTACATATAACATCGTCATGAGCTATTAGCGTACTTATCTTCCCCATCCTCAAATTCATCTACACTATGCCTCCCGAGCGGAGTCTATTCGACGTCAGCGCGTCTGCCCTCCCGAAATTGCTTGCCTTCATCTCGCTGTTTGTGGTCCCGCGCCGACTCCAGAACCAACCTCGACATGTTCGGCTCGGCATCTCCGCTGTCCTACTGGCAGTTGGATTGTGCGCCATTCGCAGTCGGCGAGCCAAATCCAAGAATGCATTGATAAAGGATTACGACGGCATTGCGCGACGAGTTACGCCGGATGGTTACGGCCCCGATGAATACGACGTGATTGTCATTGGCGGAGGTGCGTTGCAACGCGTCAGAGGTGTTATACATGCGCTGAGTTGTTGCCTTTTCCATGCAATGAAGGTACTGCCGGATGTGTCCTAGCATCGCGTCTTAGCGAGGATCCTTCCATACGCGTTCTCTTGCTCGAAGCAGGCGACAGGTCTGTCGTACTCTATTGTCTTCCACGCGATTCTGCTGACGGGCGTGTGGTTTAGTTCAAAGCATCTGCCGTACTCCCGTATTCCTTCAGGATTTTCGCGGATCTTTGGCACTGAACTCATTTACAATATCCTGACGGAACCTTCTGAGGGAATTGTTGGCGCGAGGATCTACTGGCCACGAGGTATGAGACTCGGTCTTTCACTGCATCCCGGGTTCTTACAGTCTTCCAAGGGAAAATGCTAGGCGGATGTAAGTAAACCCGAGCTCTTTACGTCGGCAAATCCTGATTGCAAAATAGGTTCATCTGTGAATGCACAGATGTAGGTAGTCTTCGTTGATTATCAGGTCGCTGTGTCTAAGCGCGTGCGCATATAGTTACCATTGTGGTTCCCCCGAGGATTACGATGAATGGGCGCGGATCCAAGGAGACGACGATGGCGGAGATGAATGGTCCTACAAGAACTTCCATAAGTGAGTTAAGCATTCTCCCTCCCGTCGAAACACTCAATATCATGAACGTAGGTATTTCAAAAAGTTCGAGAGGTACAATCCGAGCGAGCAGTATTCCGACGTGGATCTGAATGAACGCGGTGGAATCACTGGCATGGTCGACAGTGAGCACACATTCAGTCGCATGCAATAAGTACTCACGATGCTTCAAGTAAAGTTGGCCATGAAGGGCATTTCTCACCGATTACCCGGAAGTTCATCGAGTCTTGCGAGCACGTCGGTATCCCGAGAAGGTCGGATCTGAACTCGTCAATGGGCACACTCGGGGTTGCGAAGGTAAGGAAATCTTTCATCCAGTCTCGAAATGTCAGCTCATTCCACAACTTGTTTTGCGATCTAGCTAAGTACGTTGAGATAATCCTTTTGAGTTGCACTCTGCTCACGCATCATCTAGTGACATTTATCCGTAAAAGCGCTCGCGTCACGACCGAATCTGCATATCTGACTGAAGATGTATTGGCCCGTCCGAATTTGAAAATTGCGGTCCATGCCACTGTAACAAGGCTGCTTTTCGACAATGGGCCAGAGCCGCGTGTCACGGATGTCGAGTTTACTTCTTCGCCAAATGGGCCACGATACAGAGTCAAGGCGAGGAAGGAAGTCGTATTATCGTACGTGGTTCCAGTCTTGGCTTTGAACCTTTAATGGACGCTCCGGAATTTCACAGGGCAGGCGCGATTCATACACCACATGTGCGGCTGTTCCTGGGTGCTTTTTTTTTGAATTCACGATTAACCGTAATGTTTGACTAGATCCTCATGTTGTCCGGTATTGGCCCTGCCGACCACCTCCGTCAGCACGGTATCCCGGTCGTCCTTGATCTTCCTGCAGTAGGCGCACACCTCCGAGACCACGCCGTCGTCGATGTGCGCTACCGCGAGAACAGTGGTCATAGCTTGAACTATCTGAGCTCTACAGTTCCGTGGTGGCGGAATTTTCGCATGCAGAAGTCCACACTTCAGTGGACTCTTTTTGGTACTGGGCCCTTGTTGACCAATGTGTGTGGTGTTAGTTCACCATCTTGCGACTAACACTTCATGTTTTGCTTGATAGGTGGCTGAAGCCGCGGCTTTCTGTCGGTCGGACGATGCGATGCTTTTCCCAGAGTATAAAATGCACCCAGAAGACGCGACGTCTGGTCCTGGAGCCCCCGACCTTGAGCTGTTCTGCACACCTGCCGGTTATTCTAGGACTCGTCAAGATATCCCGGATGATTTGATGGGTCTGCATATCCTGCTCCTGCGGTTCGTTCAGCGTCCGTATTCTGGCCTTGTTATGCATCCTCATTCTATCAACTTCTAGACCCACGAGCGAGGGATCCATCACACTGAAGTCCAGTAATCCCTTCGACCTGCCTGTGGTCAATGCAAAGTACGTCTGGATTATTTCACTTTATGTTTGCCGTTAGTTTTGACCGGCTTGAACAGCTATCTCTCAACCAAGCATGACCTCGATGTACTGGTGCGGGGCATGCGTCTACTGACGCGCGTCTCAGAGACGCAGCCGCTCAGCGATATCATGGATGTCCCCGTTAAACCTGATCCTGAATGCGGTCATCACCTCAAGGATGCCTCGGATGCAGAACTCGTCTCATACATACGCAATAATTTGGCCACGCTGTACCATCCGACCTCCACAGCGCGGATGGCACCAAGGAACACCGGCGGCGTGGTGGACACGCGATTGAGGGTGTATGGCGTGCAAGGACTGCGGGTGGCGGATGCGAGCATTTTCCCGGAGATCGTGTCCGGTCATACGGTGCGTCCTTTGTGTACAGTTTGATGGCCCTGGAGTGCTAATGCGCAGATAATGGTTTTGCACAGGCGGCGACGGCGATTGCGATCGGGGAGAAAGCGGCAGATTTGATCAAGGATGCTTTGAGCCAGTCGTAGAAGCAACTTACATAGGTAACCATCTATTATTTCTGCAAACCAGCTCCTCGTAGGCTGCGGGCGGCGTAATGTTGGTTTTCTGTGAGGTGCTCCTACGACCTCGGGCATATGAGTGGGGAGTACGGTGGCCTGAAGGCCTAAGGCTTGGGTAAATGACATGAAACGAAGCGCCATTCAGACGGTTACTTCCGGCTGTGTCGGCCTAATCCCCCTGGGATTTGACCGACTGACGGACTTATCTCAAGGCAGCGTGCGCAGACTTCATTGATTTCTTTTACCTCAGGCTTTTCCGACTATTGAATTCACCGGACTATGGTATTTTGAAGTCTTGTTCTTCACGACTGCGGTCCACTCCTCGAATCTGCCGCTCAAGACAGTACGTCACCTGTCTCAAGGCATAACTATCGGGGCAAGGTCGACGATGAGGTTGCCTGTATTACTCTGAGTTTTTGTCTTACTCTTTTTCATTCATCTTTGAATCTCAAACAAACAGATAATATGGAGAGATCGAGTTCCAGGGCTTCGTGCCTCATCTTGCATCGTTGTCCTTTCTACGCTCATCGTAGCTGGAGCGCTCCGATACCTCCGTTCCCGTGCAGCGAAGCCTATACTTGTGCCTCCCACGCAGGATCATCTGGTTGGACGGAAGGTAACGCATGACTATGATTTCGACGAGTGCGACGTGATCATTGTTGGTAGCGGTATGTACTCGAATTTTAGCCTCATCGTGTCTGGGACATTCACGTTGCTTGCTCTTCTACATGATTAGGTACGGCAGGATCGTCCTTCCTTCTTGTCTCACGGAGGATCAATCGACCCGTGTGCTCGTACTGGAAGATGGTGGGAGGTATGTGTCACTATCATTTCTGTTGAAAGCTACTTATCCCGCGCCCACACAGCGCCATGGCCGTGAAATTCTCCCGTGTACCAGCGGCGTATCACCGGCTCTTTCGCGGCGACCATCTGTACAATCTCTTCATGAATCCTGACTCTGCAATAAATAATAGGCGCGTTTACTGGCCGAGAGGTGAGTCCTTCTCTGAATGCATTAAAAGTAGCCCTATGGCTCATAGCACCTCTTCATAGGCAAAATGTTAGGAGGCTGTAAGTCGCCTTTGTTGAACTGTCGCCTAATTTGTTGACTTGGTCTTTGAAGGTCCGTCGATGAACTCAGTGGTGTAGGCGTTGATCTGTTCGATCTCAGTCTGTAAGAATTCGTCTTATCCTCCTGGCACAGATGCCATTGGGGCGCCCCCCAGGACTGCGACGAATGGGCAAAGATGCAGAAGGGTGCTCCAGGAGCAGAAGGGTGGGCTTTTAAGGATTTCTAAAGGTATGTCGCCACTTGTTCGGAACCCCGCTGGAATACACTGAATCATCCGCATAGATATTTTACAAAGTTCGAAAGATACAATCCTGACAAGCGCCATCGTGATATAAACATACAGGAGCATGGCGGTAGCACGGGAAAATGGGACGGTATGTTGTGTCGTCTTCTCTGGGTTTCTAGTGGCGTCAAGCTCGAGCTCGTTTCGCGTAGTCGGGCATAAATGTTATAGCTCCAGCATTACCGAAAAATTCCTAAAAGCATGTGAGCTCGTCGGATTGCCAAGGTTGTCGAACACAAACACCTTCAAAGGCACCCTTGGAGTCTCGAAGGTCTGTTTATCTTTCCTGTCAGACTGAGGATTTTGATAAATGAATGTTACATATATTCGTCTTTATAATAAAGCTTCCCTGCAGTCAATCTGAAAGAGTTACTGGCGATCAGAAGGACAAACTATATTCTGGTCCGTGAAAAAAATTAAGGACGGACTTGCCGCTTCAAAATTGTACGTACCATATACTGGCATCAGCATCTTTGCGCGGTGGCTCACCTCTCGCTGGCCGGTTCTTATCGTCAGCGTCAATCTTGTGCAATACAGTACTAGTACCGTTGTACACTAAGCACAACATATTTCGATATACTTATCCATTGTATTGGCAACATCACAGATTATAGGATTGGGGGATATGCTACTCATCGGCAGTTCTTTCTTTTATTTTCCAGGCGCGCGCGAAGCCATGAACGCCAGAGCCTCGCCTTGGGATTTTGTGAGGGCGTCATGCCGACCACACGGGAAAGGAAGCTATGTACACTGACAATGACGCTGTTACCCAACCATTTTGTGGTCCAACTGGCCCATTGATCAAAATCCCACACGTAGCCGCCGGTCGCGGCACCAAAATATTGTATTTTCAGTCAGAATTATCTCGTGTCCGTATAGATACTGAAACATACAGTCAAGTCTATTGCGTGTCGTCCCTCGCCGGTAGGCTTCGTAAGTCTCCCATGCCGCGCCCATTATGAGACCCGTACGCCGTATCCACCGTCCGGCTCGGAGGCAACATTTACGGATCGCCGAAAACAATGCCTCTCCACGGTATATAAACTCTCCTACAGTACATTGAATCCAAGTGACCAGACATCCATCTAACCTGCACAACTCGCATTCCTCAGCCTCTAGATAATCACGATGAGCTCACGCAACCTGGACAAAGAGACTTTCGCGGCGTCCGACATCTACAAGCCCGCGCAGAGCGCGAGCTCGCTCGGCCGGTACCGCGTCCTGTCGCCCCTCGCGGGCCTGCGCGTGTCGCCGATCCAGCTAGGCGCGATGTCCGTCGGTGACAAGTGGGCAGCGCGCGGCTTCGGCGCCATGGACAAGGAGGCGAGCTTCAAGCTGCTTGACGCGTTTTTCGACGCCGGGGGCAACTTCATTGACACGGCGAACGTGTAGTACGTGGGCGTGCTCGTGTCTGGTACCGTTGTAAAATGACCAGAATTTTTGGTGCAGTCAGGACGAAAGCTCTGAGGCGTTCCTCGGAGAGTGGATGGAAGCCCGCGGCATCCGTGACCAAATTGTTATTGCAACAAAGGTAAGCTACATCCCCGTGGCCTCCGTCGACACATGCTCTAATGCACGCCGCTACCTGCAGTACACGTCGAATTACAAGCGCCACGATCCGAGCAAGAAGCAGGTGACCTTCGTCGGCAACAACGCGAAGAGCATGCGCAACAGCGTCGACGCCTCGCTCAACAAGCTGCGGACGGACCACATCGGCATCCTCTACGTCCACTGGTGGGACTGGGGCACGAGCGTCGAGGAGGTCATGACGCACCTCCACAACCTCGTCATCCTCGGCAAGGTCCTTTACCTCGTGCGTTGTCCCTCGCGCGCGCATCGCGCGTGGTTGTTTATTTTATTTTATCTTGTAGGGTATATCGGATACGCCGGCGTGGGTCGTGTCCAAGGCGAACACGTACGCGCGTCTCACGGGCAAGACGCCGTTCTGCATCTATCAGGGCCAGTGGAGCATCATGCAACGCTCCTTCGAGCGCGAGATCATCCCCATGTGCCGCGAAGAAGGTACGCATACTCACTAATATTCTGATCATATACCCGTCGGCAGACTGACGAGTGTGTGTCGGTATCAGGCCTGGCGCTGGCCCCGTGGGACGTGCTCGTTGGCGGGAAGCTGCGCACCGATGAGGAGGAGGAGCGCAGGCGCGCGACGGGGGAGAAGGGCCGGCTGATGATCAGCCCGAACTGGGAGCGCACCGAGGACGAGAAGAAGATGAGCAGGGCGCTCGAGAAGGTCGCGAAGGAGCTCGGGGCGAAGAGCATCCAGGCCGGTGCGTTTCCTTCTCCCCTCCCGACATAGAGGTCAAGCTGAAGTCGGCGTTCCAGTCGCGATTGCGTACGTCATGCAGAAGACGACGCACGTCTTTCCCATCATCGGCGGACGGAAGATAGAGCATCTTGAGGCTAATCTCGAGGCGCTGGAGCTCGCGCTCTCGGTCGAGCAGATTGCCTATCTCGAGAGCATCCTGCCGTTCGACCCTGGGTTCCCGAGCTGGCTCATTGTAAGCATTGATCCTCTTTACAAATGGAGGTCCATCTGCTGATTATAAGGCAGGGGGATGGAACGTACAACCACATGATGCTCACTTCTGCTGCGCCGATGGACATGTGGCCTCTTCCTCAGCCTATCAAGCCGACGTCGCGCTCCGCATAGATGGCCAGACGCGTCTTTCGTCGAAGGTAGTCGAGGAATTCGACAACGACATCTTGTGTTGTCTTGTATCCATTGCGTGATGTATGTCTCATGAGATAAATGACAATGTGACCACTTCTCTTGCATTTTGGGTCGATCCTGCATCTGGGTAGTCACGTCAGTGCCATAAGCTCTCCGACACATCCTGAATCCAGCCAGAAGCGAAGTAATACTTGCAAACATCAATGCTCTATGATACCCAAGACAAGGACAAGATACTGTGACATAGATGATTAGATGATAGCATGCAGCCAAAACACAATGATGATAGTAACAACCAAACTGTGCGTCCTCCAAGCCAAAAAAAACCTCCCTGTTGCAGAAGCCAGTCGATCAGACAAGCCTGTGCTCGCCCATGCGCACCGTGTCCGTGACCGCCTTGCTCGCCTCCTCCCAGAACTGCTGCCACAGCCCCTTCCGCGCACCGCCCAACCGCTGCCGCACGTCCTCGGCGACCTCGCTCGCGAGGCCGCCGCGCCCGGGCGTCAGCGCGAGCCGTCTCCGGCGGGGGCCATCACGAACGAGAACATGAGCAGGAACACACAGAGCACGAACGCGAGGATGAGCTTGTGCATGGGCAGGGACACTGAGAGATACGGCTGGATGAAAGCGCGGACTACGGCCAGCGCGCTTGGCGCTCGAGTGGTCGATGATGACGATGACGACGTCCTGCCACTCTCGCCGAGAGCGGACACAAGTGCACTTGTATGTCCGTTTGGCGTGGCGTGTCCGTTCGCCGCCGGCGTCGATGGAGAGCGCGTAGTCTCGCGGAACTTGAACTGGTCTTTGGACGCCTGGCGGGGGCGTTCGGGAAGTAGCCCCGGAGGATGCGGGCGTCCCCGAGTGCCTTAGTCTCGCTGTCTCAACAAAGAGGACGTCAAGCGCGCGGGGTCTCTCGTGTTCACGGCGCCCCTCGACCATCCCGACGGTGTCCCCTCAGACTCTGCGTACGGTGACGCGCCCTACCGCGCCACGTATGACGGGGCGGACGTCGTGATCAAGTTTCCGCGGACGTACGGCGAGGCCGCGCACCGGCTGCTCGCGGCGCGCGGTCTCGCGCCAGCGCTGCACCTTGCTGCCGCGTGCGCGGCGGGCTGCACATGGTCGTTGTGGACTATATCGGGGGCGCAAAGACCGTGCTCGACGTCGGCCTACCCGGGACGGCGAAGATGGACGTGCGGGAGGAGCTGCGTTTGCTGCACGAAGGGGGGTTCGGCAGCGGGCGAGGTGTGTTATCCGCCGCACATCAATTTGGTGAGTGTGCATTGGGCCAAGGGCGTCCAGCCGCTGGGGGTTATAGAGCCGAAGCACGACCTCGATATGCTTGTTACTCTTGAGCGTGATTTTTCTGCGTAGTTGCAGTTTAATGTGGTACTGACAGGGATCTAGAGACCCTTGCTATACTCAACGGTGATCCACTCCACGTGCTATCAGTTATTTCGGTGCTTGGTTTCGCATTGATCTTCTGCTGATTTCCCCCCTCATTCGACAACGTCCTTGCAGTCTAGCTTTTCTTCTGTGTGACTGTGATTCCGCACTCGCATGCCGCTCTGAAATCATCCCGCTCGGAACAGCGTGAAGCGGCAAACCGGCCCTTCATACCATTGTTCCCGCGCAACGATATCCTATAAATTAAAACTGAAGAGAATCCTGCAATTGCAGCGCCGTGTACTTATGGGGGAGGGCCCGCGGATCGGGGCATTGCTTGAGTTGGCAGTCCGTAGGCATTGCACGACGGCGAAGCTGGCGAGGTGCTGCGAGATGTTCTTCACTCATACAGCTGGTCTGCTTACCTCTAGCCCCTTAGTCGATCGCCTTGCGCGGTAGGATTATCCTGAATCAGATATTAGATACCGCTATGTACTAGTTTTCCAGGGAAGAGCCAATATTTGACACAACCTTCTTGTGTCCATGCCTCATGCCTTAGGCCTTAGGCCTCAGGATCGACATATCCGCTACGATTGTCCAACCCTCCCTTCGTCCCGTCCTTGCATTGCTCTAAGGGTTGTGCCACAATATCAATGATCTCAATGGACAGTGATGGTATTGTCCGGTCGTCAGTGGAAGGACTTCTACTGGCGGTCCTGCCCCGGAGTTGCTCGGGCGACGCGTCACGGTGCTTGGTCTGTTTAGGAACTGACTGACGCTTTTGCGTATAGCGTGCTTGCTGAACGATGAGATAATAGAGTATTCCCTGTACGATTTCGGCAAAATTCCAGTCAATAGCCTGAAACGTAAACACAAATTGTACGTACCACAAGGGGGACAAGGATATCCGTAGCAGGCCAGAGTCCATTCGAATGAGACAAAAACGTTGCCATATAGATGACTAGAGCTATCGAATATAAAGCACTGCTTTCGATGATGATCCTGAGGATAGGTAAAAGGCTACGAATGAGATTTTGTCGTGAGCCTTTGCCCCAGATGATCCATACTATCCCAACTGGGTCGAATTACATCAATGTCATGTCTTTCTTGAGGGTCGAGGGCAACGTACCGGTGCAGTAAGTATTGTCAAGCACTCTCAGAATGATATGAGGTAGAAAGCACGAGACAAGAGCCTTCATAGGTGTGAACTTGGCTAATTTGACAATCATGACAATGCCTAAACCTGGGAACATCGCGTCAGTGACATTGAACGGGAGAGACGGCGTTTAATCCTACAGGACGTGGCAACAAGACAGAGAATGGGAGGAATGGTAACAACTGAGGACTTGTTAGAAGCTACGAAGAGTCTCCATATCTAGACCTGAGTAAGCGCCTGCTTGGCATATACTTAGTCGTAGCCAGGAGTACGCACATTGACACTCGAGTCGAGAAACAGTTGCAGAACGTTCATCGCGCATTTTGCAACGAACAATCGGGTTGCCAGATTTATATAGTATTGCTCCGCCGAAAAGGAGAGGATGAATGCATTGAACACCCGAAGGAAGTCTATGACAAGATGCTGGCTTTGAAATAAGCAAGGAATGTTTGATGGATTGAATGACTGAATATTGAACCTACCGATGTGGCAAAGAGCACCATCATGATCATGATCAGAAGTAACAACCTAGTGGGCTGTTTTTCATCTCTCCAATGCGAGATGCCTGCGGTAAAAATTTGGATCGCGAGAACAACGAAGATGCCTATATCAAGCTATTAAAATTGCGGGCATTTCCAGAATATAATAAATAAACGCGCCAAAGGATATGCTCTCTGCGAGCAGCGCAAGTAGCTCTGCGCCTGCCAAAGAGAGGGACATCTCGAACTTGAGTCTTGACTCTGCTGGATGGGTAACAGTCGAGATAGACGTTTGCTTGTGTCTTAATACCTCTGACTTGGAGGCTCAGCTGGCCGTGCATCCAACAATAGACGCTGTGCGGTTGCCATGATCCTGAGATGAAGAGTTCCGACCCGCGGCGACACGGTCTGAATGTATCAATCCGAATGATGGACGGTCAGATGTACGATATAGTTTGGAAAACGAAACTCGAGATGGTAGGGAAAGCAACGCACGTGGAGGACCAGCTCACGAGCCGACTATCCTGCAGGCGCCATACACCAGCGAATCTCTCATTCCCAGCCTGAACCATCCAATACCCCACGCTCGAACCACATGCATGGACGTCGGTGAAGTGGCGATGGCAAGTGGCAAAGAACATGAGGCCAACGAGGCTGAGAGCGCGCGTACACGTAGTAAGGAGATAAGAGCTAAATGCGGACCAACCGTGCGATCGAGGTAGCTCTGTCAGGGGATATCGAATTCTGCGATCATCAAGGGGCACCCACAGCGCAGCGAACAGCAGCGGGAAGAGGGAGAGGATGATGCCTCACAGTACTGAATGACCGGAAAAAGCACATCAGTGATGTCGTATTACGCGTCAACCTTCCTCAAGAACTTTCACAATGAATATTTGAATATCGGGCACATACAGAAATGACGACGGACACAACAGACAACGGCGCACCTCGCTCGGACACAATAGACAACGGCGCACCTCGCTGAACTCTGAAGATGAGTCCCACACAGCATGAATGTCAACATTCCGCGGCCGACGCAGGAGAATAATAGTACTAGTAGTCGGATGGGTTCCATCGACGAAGGCGTCGAGCGCATGCGACTTTACAAGTCACAACCGATATCGTCGCTTGATCGCTTCTCGCAGACTTGCCACTGCCTTCCTTATATCCGCGTCGGGTACGCCAGCACTGGCTCGGAGACACTGCACATCGATGATGGACAGCAATCGCCGCACGTCCCCCGTTTCTCCGAAGTCTGCATCCTCCAACCCGCGCAGAAAGTCGGCGTAGACTTTCGTTGCTAATATGCTTTCGTCGTACGAGCCGGCACGCCCAAGAGTCTCTAGCGCGTATGCAAGGGTGTCTGCGAGAGAGCGTGTTCTACACATGATGTCAGCGACCAGTCTATTGTCCACAGAGGAGACGTACCCGAGGTAAGACGCGTACAGGTCATCTAGACTCGCTCGAATGCGGACCTTCTCGTCGACTGCCTCTGCATTGCACTCCTCGAGTATTACGCCCAGCAAAACCGTGTGCAATCGCTGGATCAACGTCACGCCCGGCATATCCGGCTGTGAATACCTCGTGAGCAGGGACGCGATGACTTTTGCACGTCCGGGAACATGGGACTCGTGCTGCAGGAATAGATGGATCCCTGCAACGAGATGCGCCGCATGCAGTGGGGCCTCATATCCGAGCGCTGCGGAGTAACGGGATCCTGAAAGGAACACTGTACGTGGCCGCCCGACACGGATCCCACGCAGGATGTCCATCCAGGTACATGCGTCCATGAGGAACAGCGGGGGACGACATGGCAAGCAGCAGGCCTCGGATATGTGTAGATGGCAGAGCGCCCCGCCGAGAAACGCTGCGTCGCCCGACAGCAGAGGATGGTCTTTCTGTTCGGGAGTGGAAACGCCCTCGCGCACAAACTTCAGCATTTCGAGATGCTTCAGGTAGGCGTAGAGGTGCGGTACGCGGCGCGCGCCCTCACTGGTCAGCAGAACCGTCACCAGTTCCGGGTCGCGGACGAGCATGATCGCTCGAGCGACGCGGCGCAGAGTACTGACGTCCCGAGCATGCTGTAGCATCCAGCATATAGACCGCACATCGAGGATTACGTCTTCATCATCTGGCCGACGGAAGAGGGATACGGGTGAAATCTTCGCATGCGCCATGAGCTTGGGTGCCTGTAATAGCCGCCAGATTGCACGAGGGAGTAACGAAGGCGAAAGGCTCCCAAGTGCCCACAGAACACCGTGCCCCGCCCATGGGATGACTACCCTCGTCAATGGCGTCGCGAATGGACACCACGGGTCCCACAGCGCAAACAGCGTCGTGAACACCAACATGCCTGCGCCGAACCACGACAACCCGTTGTCCGCGAAACTGACGTTTCCACCCTGCCAGTGCATGTACGGCACGTAGCCGAGCACGAAGAGTACGACGGTGAGCTGTGTCAGGCTCAGCAGCCCGACATCGACGAAGCCACGCAGGCACCACCGGTCCATGCCGTCGAGCGTGCGTTGGAGGTCGCGCCGGCGCTCCAGCACCGCCGCGGCGTCAACTTGCGTAAAGGCGGTGAGCCACTGGATACCGATCATTGCGCCGAAGGCGGCGAGGAGCGAGCAGACGAGGCTCGCTGAGAAGATACGGTTGGCTTGCAGGGCGTATTTGGAGGGGTCCGTTACGGGCGGCGCGAGAGCAGAGGCGGGGACGGTCGTGCCATTGACTAGGTTGGGGATGAGAAGGCGTAGTAGACGGTCGGTTTCATCACTGGGGCCTGGGCTGAGGGTGGGAATGGACAATGCTAAGATGCCCGTGTTGACAGCCGTGAAAAGTGCAGCCTGTGTCATCAACATGAGTTGGATTGGGCTGACATGGTGACGAGAGACGCACGAAGACAAGGATGTTGTTCAGGGTACTGCGCAGCTGCTGTCCAACTTCCTTAATCTTTTGCTCAGCGAGTTTGACGAAGTCATCAATCAGTTCTGGGTCGTCAAAAGGGTCCATGGACGACGACATTACACCGTTTTCAGATGTTAGGCGGTCTGAGGAGCTGGGGATGTGAAAGCACGAAGGCCACATATTGGGGGCCTTGATATACGATCGACAACCGCAACGCGGTGGCCACACCTTCTGCTTCATTCCTCGGTTGACAGTTCTGTTCAGCATCGCGTTGCGAAGAACTTGCGCGATCACATAGAGAAATCCTGTGCGGCAGCTCCTGATGCGTCCAGGCTATACACCGTACGATTGTATGAAGAGCCGCCTTTTGTCCTGCAGACCCACCAAGTATAACATAGCTGTGCAGACGGGATAGTACTCATTGTTAGCGTGTCGTGGAAGTCCGCTTCGGTGACTCCAGACTTGGTGAGCATCGGGATAGATAAAGGCGAAGGAGCATTCCCCAGCTGGGCTGATGTCCTGCCTCTCGAATACAACGAGGAAGATGTGTATTGCGTTGGCCCGGCGTTGTGATTCTAAAGTACAGTCACGTCAGCGAAGCGAGGGCACAAACCATGATATATGCAGGAGGCGACCCGTCATCATCTCCAGCTTGTACTTCTGGTGACTCTTCAATCGACAGCTATTGTGTAGGGACCTATTGTCGTTCCCTTTCTCTCGAAAGGGTTGTGTGGGGCACTTTTTGAACGCCATCACATGCGACGCAGATTTTTTCCCACAGGCCGAAAGCAAACATGTTAGCATCAAAGCATGCAGCCAGTCTGAGTTCGTTCAGCTCACGGTCCTGGTCTGCAGGTATTTTCAGTGGGACGTGTCTTGTGAAAGCCACAATGACGACTGAATGTTGATGCAGTAACAATGATCATAAATCATGACACCGACACATCTCGAACTATGTAGACGGCATGTCCATCTACTATCGCCTCATGCGGACAATATGGGGTACTCAGAAATTTTCAAAAGCTCATGGTTATCTATTTCCATTGTCTACAATATCCTACGGTAGTGCACGGTAAGATACGTGCGCTACCATTCTTATTTCTGCATGCGTGCGTGCGTTGGGCAGGTGTGCTGTGGGTCATGGGCAGACTTGGATGCCACAAGCGGGCGGGCAGGCGTTTTACGTGCGCATGCATGCTCCAGGGAGTACACGCGTGGATGGGAGTGGGTGTTCATGCGTAGGGAAAATGTGGAGTGCAGACGCGCTTGCAGAAGACACGCTGTGGGCGGACACGCAAGCGGGCACGCATGCGTACATACTGCGGGAGGACGCGCAGGCGCGCGCACACGGCAGACAGGTATACGGCGTAGATGCTGCATGCTGCTGACATTGGTGGCTGGCGTGCATACTGAGGGGTGGGTGTGCTGCAGGCGTAGGAGTGGGCGCGGGCGCGGGTGATATAGCATGGTGCGCGGGAGGGTGAGAGGCTACAGGTGATGTATTGCTGCAGGCAGCTTGGTAAGCGTTGGGGTGTCGACGGTAGGCACGGGCTGCGAGAGATATTGAAGGTGTGGCAAGGTGGCAGGGTGACAGTGCTCCCCATCATCCCTGACTGTGGGGTGCGCTGGCCGACGATACACGAAGGCGGGCCGTTGGAGAATATTGTGCTGATCTCTTGCATGCGCTCTCACTGCCATTCCCTTCACAACGCTTTCGCGTCGTGCTTCCTTCTCGTCGTCATCTTGTTCACAAAGATCTCTGGATTAGGTCGCACTCACCTTGGCCGCCTGCCATGTCAACATCTCCCTGCCGTGTCCACAGCTCAGAGTAGTAGGTGACTGAGGCAAAAGTCAGCATCGAGGCATGGGATGCGGCGTATACAATTCTGTTCTTCTAGAACCGACATAAGCACATCCGACAACTCCGAGTCGAAGATGGGCTTCTGTAATGAATGAACACGACACGACAGGGATTACACTCACTTATCGAATACGGAATCCAGGGGAAGTATTCTACTTGAGCTGAGCATCGGTGATATGAGTAGTGGTCCCACGTCAATCTGAAGGCCTTAGAGAACATATCATCAGTGAAGCAGACCACATATAACGATCAAGTGGATTCAAGGGTTTCATTCGCGAGAGAAAGGGAATCGGTGCTTGCGCCGCTACGATTGTCGTCGTCGTCGCCGTCGTTGCCTATCACGATCACGTGTAAAATGATCTAGCAGCTTCAAGTAAGTTCGATGGCTGACACAGCAGCCGTCGGTCACCGTCGGCGTCTAGGACTGTTGTCAGCTTCACTGCCGGCTGCCTACGTATCTTCACCGTATTAAAGACGCTCCTAGTCTTTCTTCTTGCTTTGAATAGATCTTTGGGGCGCTATGTCGGGAATGCCTCTTCTGAGCGGTCCACCGCCGCCCTATTCCTTGCCGCGAGCGGAGATCAGCTGTCGGAAGTGCAATAAGGAGTTCAATGTGATATTCACCCGTTCACGAAGGTGCAATCACTGTGGTGAGTGCTTCTTCATACATGTGTAGCGCTTGCCACGATTTATCCATATCGGCAGGCTACTCGTATTGCTCGTCATGCTCAGATTATCAGGCGCTGATGCCACGGCAGGGATCCGGAGCAGGTTGGGATCCTGTTCCTGTGTGCGCCTTCTGCATAGAGAATCTCACCAGTGAGTGCTATCTGTGAACGCGTTGGAGAGATGCAGTTGATCGAAGGAAGCGTTCAGTTACTGCCGGTGGTCGAAATTATATCAAGAGTCTCCCATTAGCCAGACTGAAGCGGTATGCTGACTCCTACGGGATCCGGGTCGACGGTATCCTTGAGAAAGATGAACTAGTTCAGAAGATCATGTCGCTCAAGGTACGCCTTTTCTTATGGGATCATTGTCTATCCTTCAGAGACATCAAACTCCATCCTATTCAGGGTCAGAACGGGTGTTTACCTCAAGCACATGAAGTGAGCACAATAATGAACACAGCTTTGATGTGTAGAACTGACGGCTTGGTGCAGGACTTCTACAGGAAACAATCCGTGCCCAACAGACAGACGTCACATCCTCGTGGTCTGTTCTCTCGCGCTCCCAATCCGTCTCCCGATTCAACTTCAACGCTGCGACATGCCTCTGCAGGTTCTAATTTCGCGAGACCCGATCTTGAAGATGCACGGAGACAGCAGCCGAGCGGTTACAATCCCCGCTCGCAAGCACAACCACCACCACGCGCTCCCAGATATGCGCCTCCGCCAGGCGCACCACCCACGCATTCGCCCCGACCCCAGTATGCCAACACGAACTACGCACCTCCGCCTACTGCGCGGCCTAGAACCGCATCTCATCCACCTTCAGGTTCACAGGCCACGGGATCGAACCTCCACCCTGGACCACCGCTCTCTCGTCCGGCGTCAGCGGCACCCACGACGCCGCCCCAGCCGCCTCCGCCAGTACCCACGCTCGACGAACTAGTAGAAATGAGTGAAGACGACGTCGCGCGACTGTCGATCGGCGCGCTGAAGGCCGTGCTGCTCCAGAACCATGTGAACGCGCGCAATCTGCTCGAGAAGAGCGAGCTCATCGCGCGCGTATTGACGCTCTTGGACGATGAGCGTCGCGAGCGCGCCCGCGACGCTGCGATCCGGGCGCGCGAGGAGGAGGAGGTCATTGCAAGGCAGCATGCGATGATGGAGGAGCACCGCCTGCGGCACGAGAAGGAGGCACGCGAGCGGGAGGGACAGACACAGGGAGAGGAGAGTCAGGCTGCGGCAGACGCCGATGGGACTGCTTCCCCACCGATTGCTTCGGAGACGCCGAGCGCACAGGCTACGCCGTCGCCGTCGCCTTCTCCGCCTAAGGTTTCACCGCCTCTTGTGCCTTCTCCGTCTACGATGGCGACTCTTGAGCGGAATGGCCTCTGCGTGATATGCCAGGACGAAGACGCGAATATTGCCATTGTGGATTGCGGGTACGTGTGTATCTGGATTCGGGTCCTGCGAGAAGCGCTGAAGCTGGATACAGGCATCTTGCTATGTGCCGAGCCTGTTCGGAGCTCGTCATGAAGTCCTCCCGCGAGTGTCCGCTCTGCCGCACGCGCATCGTCACCGAGCAGCGGCTGCTCCGCATTTTCAAGACCTGATGCGACGCATGTGGGAGTTATATCAGTATTTATTTTGCTCGCTTCTGGATTGCAGATTTCACACGTCAAACTTCATGTATAGCATCTTATCATACAAGGTATCGTCGCAGTTTGTACGATCAATGTATTCCCCATTTGATCTTATTATATCTTGGTATTTGGGAGACGCATTCGGGAGACGCTCCGTGCAGAGACGTCTTCGCCTCAGCCTGTGAGTCTGTATCGACAGGATTCGTTCGTCTCCCAGCACACGGCATGCTCAAGTCGGCGTGGCTGACACACGCCTCCCATTTTTTTTTAAATCCGCCCACTTGATCCTCAGAGTACTCTTTGATACTAACACACCGAATGTTGCAGATCGTCGGCGAACATTATTTGCCCGCGTCGGGGTACCCATTTCTGTTCGCCACGGTCACTGGTCGCCATGATCATGTGACTGCGGGCGCGATGAGCAAGCTGCCCGACGCGTTCTCCAGGTGCTGAGTCCTGCTGACTGGCTCCCCATCCCCATTATTTCCGACGCGGAGGCGCACGGCACAGATGCGGCGGCTTCCAGCTAATTTTATGCTGAAGCACGCTATCACGCCATCCCTCTCCCACTTCAAAAGGAAGGCGTGTTATACGGTCGCTCTGGGACTAGGACCACGCTATCAAACGCCCGCTCGGCAGCTTGCTTCAACGACAACACTTTTTGCGTTTGTTGAGCTGTCTCTATCGCCCACTCATCTATTGGCTCTCAAAGGTGATTGTCTCAAGAGTTATCATTACACCATGTCGTTCAAATATCCCGAAGACCCAACAGGCAGCCATCATCCCCGACGGCCATAGACCCCCTCCATATCCGAGCCAAGGCGACTATCTGGTCAAACCGCCGCACGACCTCGCGCCCAGCGAATCAAGCTCGGATGCACCCCGATCTGTACCCCGCGCTCGGCGGGTGGTCACTATTCGTGAAGCGACCGCTCATCGCTGGGCAAGAGGGTGTCGGGACTGTCGTCGCCATCAGCGCGCACACGCCAGGTCCCGGTGAAGCTGGTCAACAGGATGGGCTCGCCGTTGGCGGGTGCTGCTTTTTGGATGATGGCGTGCGTAAGCTGTCCGAAGGCGAAGTACAGCGGGTTCAGCGCGTCAGACACGGAGCAAACAACCCGACATCTGCATGAATTCGGGTGTGGACGGCTCCAACTTCCAGTCCCACTTCCCTGAATGGCCGCGCTTTTTTCGAATGTCTCCGAGTCTCCCTCTGAGTCATGACCCTCGTCTCCCGGCTTCTCTCGTACGGACTGCCATTATTCCGCAGTTGCCGTATTGTAAGTCGCTGCTACGACATGCTGGGTGTCCCTGCTGACGATGTCGTCTGCGCATTTTCCCTCAGGGTCATGATCATAGTCGATGTGATTGACTCCGAGCAGCTTATCATCTAGTAAGACATATCAAATTCCGAGGCTTGCAAAGCGCGATCCTAGGATTCTTTCAGACCATCTAACTATTTCGAGCCAGATGAACTGAAAGGACTTCACAGCTGACCATCGTTTCGTGGACTCGCTGAGGCTCATCTCCATACATCTATGATCAATCCCACGCCCAGCGACGTCGCCGGCGGTCCAGAGCCATATCCGTACGACCACGAGATCAATACAGTCGCACTTTTCCGTCCGCTCCGGACTAAATGTACGTCTAGGCTCAATAGTATCGCGAGGGGGCCGTCTCGGCGCCCAGGCTGGCTTGGTCGATACGGTCATGTGATTTCCGGCAACGACGCGTTCTCGGCTGCGTTGCCCCCCCGCGCGCCGCGCCTCTACTCCACCCCCCTGTTCCAGGCGGAACGCGGGGAAACCAGCTGATCTAGCTCACGAGGGTACATCGATACTGCCTCAGAGCAGGACACTTTAATGCCGCGCGTCATTGGCTTTGGGAGCGTCCATTTGTCCCGCAGGACGCCCATCTGCGCTATAAAATGCTTCGGCGAGTTTCAAGGGTTACGACGTCTCTCCGAGTCGTGAAGCCTCCTACACCTTCGACAACCATCTTTCCGAGATACTTCTCTCAGCTTCAGCCAATCCGATCACAGTCCACCATGTCGTTCACTATTCCGAAGACCATGAAAGCGGCCGTTATCACCCAGGCACACGCCCCTATCCAAGTTCGAGACGACGTTCCAGTCAAACAGCAGAAGGACCTCGAGCCCGGCGAGTGCCTCGTGAAGCTGGAGTGCACCGGCGTCTGCCATACCGATCTGCACGCCGCGCACGACGACTGGCCGCTGCTCGCGAAACGCCCGCTCATCGGCGGCCATGAGGGCGTCGGCATCGTGGTCGCCATTGGCGACCACACGCCCGTGTCCCCCGTCAAGCTTGGCGACAGGGTTGGCATCAAGTGGCTGGCAGACTCGTGCGGGCAGTGCGAGACGTGCCGGAAGGGCCTTGAGCAAAGCATGTCTCCAGTTAACCTGTCGCGATCCGTTTTGGCTGACATCTGTCGCAGGCTGCCCTCAGGCGAAGTACAGCGGGTTCAACGTCGATGGGACATTCTCGGAATATGTCGTATGTATCCTCAGCAACATTCTATTGTTCCAGAGCGTCGTTCACACCTTGTTCAGGTGTCTTACGTCGCGCACGTTACTCCGATCCCCGACAACCTCGACAGTCGCTCGGCAGCATCGATTCTTTGTGCTGTGCGTCCTCTCTAGCTGGTCCTTATGATGCCTGAGAGTTAAGCTGGCTATTCAGGGCGTGACAGCGTATCGTGCTCTCAAGTTCTGCAACCTCAACCCAGGAGACTGGGTCGCGCTTCCGGGAGCTGGCGGAGGTCTCGGACATCTTGGTGCGCATCTTGTTGTGTGTCGTCCTTGCGCTTAGGACACTGAACATTGTCTGCAGGCCTCCAATACGCGAAGGCCATGGGTCTGCGCGTAGTCGCAATTGGTACGCGGCCCTCCACGAACGTACATATTGCAGCTCTGATGGCGGATCCCGCATCGCAGACACCAGTAATGAGAAGCGCGATCTGTGCTTGAAGCTTGGCGCCGACAAGTGGATTGACTTCAAAGAGAGCAAAGACATCGTTAAAGACATCAAGGATGCAACGGGCGGTCCAGGCCCGCATGCCGCGGTTGTCTTGGCTGCCACTGTGCGTTCCCTTCTTATACTGTCGTCTTGCTTGCTGACGTAGTACTGTGCTTGCAGTCGACGGCATACGAGCAGGCGGTCGACTACCTCCGCGAGGGCGGCACGCTCGCCCTCGTCGGCTTGCCGAATGCGAAGCTCGGCGCATCGATCTTCTTCACTGTCTTCAAGAGCATCAACATCATCGGCTCCTTCGTCGGGTGCGTTGGCCTTCACCATAGTTCAATGTATTGCTCTGTTGACACGACGTGTGCAGAAACCGGCAAGACGCGCTGGAGGCCATCGATATTGCAGCCATGGGCTTGGTCAAGTGTCATTTCGCGTTGAAGCCGTTGTCTGCGTTGCCCGAGTATGTCTATTTTGTGCGCTATTCGCTCTGTCCATTGACTAATGCGCGTGCAGGGTCTACGAGGGGCTCGCACAGGGCACCGTTGTCGGTCGCGTCGTCTTGGACATGGAGTAAAAAGTGAATCAGTGTTTAATCTGCATGACGGGAACAGTTTCATAATAATGTCTGTATTTTTACCTACGAATCCGTAATTGCACCAATGCGTTTGAATTGTCATAAGCCTGGAGGAGAGTTGCACTTGCAGACGGACTGAAACGAAGCGGCTGGACTCACCATATTCCGAGCAATGTGATGAGTTCTTCAAAGTGGTGTAAGTGGTGTGTCCTTGAGTACGGCGAGTCTCGTGTAGGCGCGGCGTAAGGCCCATCGCATGGTCGGGAACGATAAAGCATGATGAAAATATCCTGGTGTGCGATGCAGCTTTGACAGCCCGTCTTGTAGCTAGGTGGGATCTACAGCGCGTGCGATGTTTACCGATAAGTATTTGAGTTCACAGCTTGCATAGCGCACGGATAAATTGAGCTTCTGATGCTGCACAACGTCCGAAAGCGCGATTCTGAACTAGTATTGCTTTGAGGTTACAATATACAATAGAGCAATTCGATCCTATCGTACAGTCTGCCCGAAGCCGAATTACACGGAATCCAAATAAATCACTGCCCTTGCGACCGCACGCCAGGGATAGCATCATACTCATTCACCTCGCCGCTTCTGGGGCGCTGCTACTGCTGCTGCTGCTGACCTTCCCCGGCGCACTGCTCCCGGCCGCCCATGCCTTGGCTCTGCGCGCCCTTATAGCCACCACCCTCTGACTGCGTCGTCGCGCCTGGCACGCCCGGGATATCGCGCAAACCCTGCGACTCCTGGCCCTGCACGCCCGACTGCTGGCGGCGCCCTGGCTCTGTGCCGTAGCCTCCACCCTGCGACTGCGTCGTCGCGCCCGGCACACCGGGGATATCGCGGAGCCCCTGCGCCTCCTGACCCTGCACGCCCGACTGCTGACGGCGTCCCGGCTCTCCACCATAGCCACCACCCTGCGCGCCCTTCCGCTCGAACTCGCTCTCCGCGAACCCGCTGTCGCCACGGTGGTGCATTCCGGTGGCGCCCTGGCCCTGGCCCTGGCTTTCTCTCTGCTGCTGGGACGCACGCTGTCCTCCGCCCTGGCCAAAGACACTGCCGCGGATCCCCTCGCTGCTCTGATCCGGCACCGACTGCACGCCGTATTCGTCCACGGCACCCGGCTGGTTTCCGCGCGCCAAGCGTTGCTGTGCAGCGCCGGCGCCGACTCCTGCGGCCCCTGCGGCACGGTGCTCTGCGTTCTGCGGTCCGCCGGCGCCGTAGTAGTGCGGGTGTTCTTGTTCTTGTTCTTGTTCGCCGTAGCCCTGTCCTGGAGCTCCGCTCGTCCCGGACTGCTGCTCGCTGCCTCGTCCGCGCTGCTGCGCGCTTCCTTGGCCGCCTTGCTGCGTGCTGCCTTCGCTGCCTTGCTGCGTGCTGCCCAGGCTGCCCTGCTGCGTGTCTTGCTGCTTCTCGCGGTGGTGCTGCTCCGCCGCCGCACCCGCGCCAGCGACACCAGCAGCGCCCGCGCCCGCAGCGCCAGCCTCGGCGCCATGCTGTTCGCCGCCGCGACCGGAGGTGTCTTGCTGCCCGGGTGCACCGGACTGCTGCTCATGGCCGGCGCCCGCGGTCTGCGTCGTGTTGCCCTCGTGCTGCGTCTCGTCGTCCCCTTGGCGCCCGGAAGAGCGGCTCCCGGAGCGACTGCGGAAGACGCCCATGCCCTGCTCGAACTCCTCTTTGCCGCGCTCAGCGTAGTCCGGCGAGGGGTGGCGGCCCTTGGTGCCGGTCAGGGAGTCGAGCGCGTCCATTGCGTTACCTCGGATAGTCTCGCCAGCGCCTGTAGGCAACGAGACAGGTCAGTAACCCGCGTATGTGAAGAAGTGTCAAGAAGACACTACGAACCGTGCACGACGTGAGCGGCTCCTCTAGAAAAATACGAGGTTAGTAGCTTGTTCGAAGCCATGGATGCCAATGAATGTACTTGATTTTCTCGCCCAGTGTCGCACCAACGTGGCTACCGGCACCACCTGGATTGTCACTGCTCTTGGGGCTGGACATGATATCAAGTTACCGCGAAAATAAAGCGGGAAGTATGTGATATACGTTCGTAAAGTTAGATTTGAGAGCTGTATACGAGTCGAAGTTGCAGGGAGACGAAAGATGGACCATGTCTTGGTTTATATGGACTGGAGAGGAGCGGATACGGAGCGGGTTGGCATCCAGACTTGTCCAGACGATGTCATTCCAGCCAAGACTGAATCCGCTCTGACGTCAACACCACGCAGCGGTCCGAACCCAGCGCCAAGCGGCCCGGTTCGTCTCTGCGAACCGAACGGAGCTGCCTGCTGTTGCGTTTATCTCGCAGCGTCTTCGACCCCGCCCTCCATACGCCCGTCATCATACACCGTCATGTCCAAATTCGCACCCCACAAACGCGCCATGAACGCCCCGCGGGCTACCTCGTCAACCATCTGTCAGAAATGCCTCGGCACAGGTATGAAGTTCGTGCAGCATCGCTCCGGCCAGCCACTGATCTCTGTCTGCCCACAGGCCACTACACTTACGAGTGCAAATCCACACGGCCGTATGTGTCGCGCCCGTCGCGCACGCAGCAGCTCGAGAAGCCGCAGATCCTGTCCAAGCTGAAGCTGGATGGGAAGCCGTCGGTCGAGGTGCCTGAGGAGTTCAAGACCAAGTGCGTGTGGCGTCTGTTCATTCTTCCATGCAACTGGCTGATTAATTCCTGAATCAATAGAACTGGAACGGCAAACAAGATTCTAGAGGCAAAGGAGAAGGCGCGGAGCGAGGAGAAAGGGCGCAAGTCCAGGAAACGGGCGAAGCGGTACGTCGCACAGTCCTTTCTGCACGCTATCATCCCGCTCACTTCCTTTCTCTTTAGATCGACATCGCACGCGTCCGAGTCAGAGTCAGAATCTGGCGCATCCAGCTCTGAATCAGACTCCAGCGCCACCTCGAGCTCGAGTGAGAGCGCGTCCTCAGACTCGGAAAGCAGCTCTGGGGAGTCGTCGAACTCGGGTGACTCATCGCGCTCGCGGGAGAGAGAGCGCAGACGCCGGGTTCCCCGCCGGCGCCGCACGTCTAGTGTGTCTTCGGGCGGTGAAGGCAATATCAGCAGGAGAGGCGCTGTTCACTGATCATGAACGGATTGGCGAGCGCGTGCTTCCTCCGGCGAGTCCGCTGTGTCGCATGGAGTATATCTATGCCAGTTGGAAGTTCGGATTGGCTCTCAGGTGTCGTATCCATCTAGTCTTCGTCTCTGACCTCATCACAGAAGACAGTCGTTCTGTGTCCCGACGTGACTCTCCGCGTGCCATGTAGTCAATACTGTAGGAAGTGCGTATGCACATAGATACCGGTATCAAGAACGGGACACATCTCAGCATCAGCACTTCACGTCCGTCGCTTTTGTGTTCATGATCAGCGCTACAATCAGTCTGCGGCGCGCGCACGCAAGCAAACGTCAGCGCATGGTCTCGAGGGCGTGCGAATGGCAGCAACGCACCCGTACAGCCCCAGCACCTCGGCGAAGATGAGGATGAGCACCATCGCCACGAACACGCGCGACTCGTGGACATACGCGCGCACGCACTTCGCGAAGAGAGGGCAGTCAGGAATTCGCATTTCAGACTGTATTGCAGGGATTGTACGCACCGAGTCGCCGACGATGCCGATGGCGTAGCCTGCTGCGAGCCCCGTGAACCCACAAGCGAGGCCCGCGCCTAGATGAATGAACCCAGCGAAGAGACTGTAATCCTGTGATGGGTCCACTGTACAGTCGTCGAGCGGATGTTCATCAGTCAGCGCTAACAAATATACGTCGAATGGGAGAGAACGTACGTCCGCCTGCGATGAGCACCGAGACGACCAGGCCGTACACAGCAATGATACCCGACATGACGACGGGGATGAGAGACTGCAATCATTAGCATAAGGAGGGACAGTGCGGTGGGGAGACGAGCGCACGCACCTTCATGAGCAGCTCGGGCTTGAACTGCCCCAGCCCGGCGATGCCGATGCCTGCCTTCGACGTCCCGTACGCGGCGCCCACAGCTGCACACCCATCAGCACCCGACACCACTGTACGCGGAAGAGAGAGCACGCACTGCTGAATATCATCTGCGCGCTGCTGTCAGCGCTCGTGTTCCAGAGGCACAGGTTGCATACGCACCGAGGACGCGACGCCGGCGAAGCCGAAGAACGGCGCGTAGGGAGGGCAGACCGACATGGTGTTGCGGCTTGGATGGAGGGCGAGGAGGGAGGTCGCGGTGGTGAGGAGCAAGCTCGAGGCTCGAGGCTGCAGCTCGAGGAGACGATCGTAGGCGTCACGTGGCGGGCATTATTGCAGTTACGCGTTGTCTCGAAGCAAATTCGCCTTCTACCTCCCACCTTCTACTCGAGTTGTCTGGCTACCATGATCGAATATGCAGGCATGATACACATTGACGTTCCATGCAACGACATTTTTTTTAAAGAAGATACCATCTCACAATTGACGTCTCGGCACCGACTGTCTCATCCCAGAATTCTGGACGAGCATTCATTTGGTTTACGGTATGGCATAATCATATTCGATATCTATCCTAAGGTCAGTATTACCCATGAGGCTTCATGTTATAAGTACCCCATAACAAAGTCTAAAAAGCACCAACGAAAGCGGACGAAAGCGAAACAGCGAGCGATCAAAACACGACAGCGCATGCGACAGCAATCAAGGCCCAACGCTCCCTGACTTATGCAGCCTTTTTCCACCCGCCGTTGATGGCCTCCTGCAACAGCACCTCAATGGACGCGTCAAGATCATGCGCCTCCGCCCGCGCCGCGTCTTCAAACTCGCTGATCAGCTCCGGCACATCGCCCATGTCGTCCTCAAGCGTCCACGAAGCCTGCGAGACGTGGTACCTACACGCCAAGCCCGTATGAGCGACCTCCACGAAGATAGATCACTCAAGAACGGGAAATGAAACGCACCCGAGCCATTTGACAAGCCACAAATATGTGTGTCCGGTTTTTGCGCCCACGGACGGGACAAGTTGACGCCCTATGATGCGCTCGACGAAGTACTCGTCCTGGTGTGCCTGATTGGTGCAGCCCGGACGGGCGCACACGGCGGGCACATTGTGATCTTCCTTTTCTAAGTGTTTGGGTTTACGGCGGATGACTGCGAGAACGAATAAGTGTCTGCGTCTGATGCGCGATAGAAAACGAGAATTACTGTTTTCGCTGCAGTAATGTATATGTCAGTGGACTCCTGTGAGAGGGAAAGCTGCGCAGACTCACGGGAAGGCTATACACTTGGGACAGTGGAACGTGGCATCCTCTTCAAGGCGCGGGTCGTCCGCCTCAATGGCGACGCAAGCATAGTGGTACCAGGTATGGCAGCTGGCAATGAATGAGAACCAGCCTTTGCACACCTCAAGAATTCAGCAACTCACCCATCGCATTGCACAAACTGCGCATCCAGACATATCAGCACAACGACCAAACCACAAACAACGTGCTGGAGTCCTAACTTACCTGTCTCGCACCTGCCTCGATCACCTCCGGCCACACCACACCCTTCCCTTTCCTGCCCTTCCCCTCCTTCTCGACCTTCACCAGCCCCAGCTCCGTCTTGCGCCGCTTCCTCCCACCCACACTAACAGCGCGCGTCCTCTTCGACGCAGCCGGGCGCCGCACACCAGCCGCGCCGTCCATCGCCTCGAGCTTGCGCTTCCGCCCGCGCGTCGCTGTTTTCTCGGCCTTCACGCGCACGGGCGCCTCCGGCGAGCTGATCTCCGTGAGCGGCGAGAGCTCGCGCGAGGCGGGCGCGGGCGTCATGCTGTCCCACAGCCTCTGCGCGGCACGCGTCTTCGCATCGAACACTGGGCTGCCGTGGGACTCCTCGACGGATGTGAGGTCTGAGAGCGGCGACATCTCCTTCTCTCCGGAGAACACAGAGGCAGGCGCTGCCGCAGAGGCCGAGTCTTCCGGTGCTAACGCCTCGCCGATCGCGCCTACCACGGACACCTCGCGCGTCAAGGAGGACTCCGTTGGAGCGAGGAGGTAGTCGCGCACGAGTGATGATTCGCGCGAGCGATCGATGTAAGAGGGACGCGGTGTAGACAGGCGCTCAATCGGCGGGAGCGAGAACGCGTGATGCATTTGCTTCTGACGAGCGCGTTCGGGAGAGATCGACGAGGGCCCGGGTTTAGAAAGGGCGGAGAGATTGCGCGTGGGCGAGTCCAAGCTTTCGAGGAGGTAACGAGATGAGAGTGTCGACGCCTGGCGGACTGCGACGTTTCGAAAATGTGAACATGTACGGAAAGGCTGAGGGAGAGCTACCTACGCGTGCTTTCCTGACTTGGGCGTTCCGTCCAGTGTGCAGGGCCTAGCTGCTCGACTCCTGACGAGCTGCTGGAAGTGGGACGCGTTTCTTCTATTCTCTGCGGGGAATAACTGAACGGGGACGACTGAAAGAGCCGTGGACGGCTGTTCATGGCGCGACCTGTTGCGTGTCAGAAATAAAAGGGCGCCAGAAGACTGAGGAATCGTACTGAGATCTTCAAAAGATGGTACGGGAAAGACGCCAACGCTTTGCAGCTTCCCCGCTGAGACTTGAAATCAATCAATTTGCACGACATACGGAAACAATATCCACTTACGCTCTGGAGGCGCAGGTGTACTCACATCTGTCTCGCTGTCCTGAACGGGCGACGAGCCTGCAACAGACAAAATCAGATTTACAAGCAAACGAAAGAAGAGCCAAACTCACGAAGCACCGGACCTGGGTCCGGCGGTATGGCGCTAACAGCTGCGTCGGCGTATTCTGAGGAACCGAACAGTGAGCATCACGACGAACCGGCAGTGACGTCACCGAACCGACCTTTCTCTGGGCGCTTGTTTTCGGGCGCTGCAGAAAATCAGTCACATGACCGCTACTCCAATCGCGACGAGGACGTACGCGTCGCGTCGCGCTCGTCCAGCCTCGCGCGCACCTCGGCCATGTTGCTGTCAATTCTCGTCAGCATCTCCATGACGGCCTTCTTGTCCTCTTCCATGATCCCGAGCACCTCCTCAACCCGCGCGACTCTGCTCACAACGTCCTGGACTGCCTTCCCGCGCGCCTCCCCGTCCTTCCGCACCTCCCTCACTTCATCCACAAGCTCCGTGACCCGCTCGTTGATTACTCTCGTCGCACTGCTCATGTTTTTGTTCAAACTGAGGACGGGCGAAGCGATCGCATGTGCATAGCCCTTCAGCAGCGGATCGAGCGCCTCACGGACAGAGCTGAAAAACGACGGGTGGATAACTGGCAGGCGGACTTGGGACGCGCCAGGCGGCGCGGGTGAGGCAGATGATGCGGTCGCACTTGACTGAGTACGTGTGCCAGTCGCAGACGGGGAGGTATGCGGGAGATCGGGAGTAGAGGTGACACGCTGTACAGAATGTGTCGGCGGGGCCGTGGATCGATAGTACTGCACGTACGGCGGCGGGGGAGGTATAGGAGGTGCTGCGTGCATCGGCGGAGGAGGCACAGGCGCAGACGACGAGCGGCCCGCCTCTGGCGTTGGCGATGGTAGGTGTGTTGGCGCATCGACTTCATGACGTTGTGATGGTCTACCAGAGGTGACTGTATGCGCCTGAGGAGACTGATGGGGCGGAGCGGGAGGCGCATTCGTATACGATGGACCACCGCCTTCGTGTATAGGTGCCTGCTGAACAACATACTCCACGCTTCTTGCCTGACGAGCCGCCATCGCCTGCTGAGCTGCTACTACATGCGGCGGCGGCGGATAGGGAACACGCGGCACCATGTACACGCCATGATGTGACGCCATGCTTGGCGGACGCGCAAATTGGAGCTGCTGCTGCTGCTGTGGGCCTGGGGCGCCTGCGACGCTGGGGCGGCCAAGCACGGGCGTGGGGACTAGCTGCGCTTGTGTGCGCGCCACGGCGGCTTGCCAATGCGGGTGCTGCTGGGGGTGGGGCGCTGGTGAGCTTTGTACATGCGACTGAGGTGCTGCGGGAGGACCATATGGTGCGGGCATTGGCGGCGGGGGTGGAGGAGCTACATGAGTACGTGTATGCGCTTGCGGCTGTCCAGAGGGCGGGGGTACCGGATACGTGTGTGCGATAGGGATCGCATTGCCAGGTCGCATAGGCATAATGGTGTAATGATAACGGTAGACAAGGCGCTGTGTAGAAGAAGAGGAGATCAATAGATGCGGCGATGTCTTGGATGAGACGGGCAGAGGCCTATATGCGCGATGGGGGCTTGTCTCGACAGACGTGGATCGGGACGTAAGTGTCTTGCTTTAAATAATAAATGGGCGTTAGGGCCACGTTTCTTGATCGGATCGTCCCTGCCGAATAGAACGAATCAAAGCGAGACAAGAGGTGGCGATGGGCCTGCAACGTACACTCACGATGTGCGTGAAGACGCCGCGTCCAAGATTGCAAAACGCGGCGCGCGTCGACGCGTAAATAGACTCAAACAGCGAAGCCTATCAGTAGATTCGTCGATGTGATCCGATCTGGTATATACAACCTTTTAGACAATCGAAGCTCGAAAATTGCTCGACAGGCGCATAGCTGTGTACAACATCGTGATTTGTAGAGTGAAAACAACAACCACGTCGACCCAATAGATACCGTGTCCGTATGGGAATCTACGACACCAGATCTTCATCGTCTATCGTCTCGTCAACACAATAGGCACCTTCCCGACGGCCAGCGTCATGTTGAGCTTTGCATCCATCACGCGCGCCCGGAACTCCTCGCCACTCTCGCCATCCTTTAGCACAGGCGCGACGGACCAGTCGCGGAGCAAGTGCGTAAGGAAGCATACAGCCTCCGTCGCAGCAAATTTGTGCCCGATGCAGGTACGCGGGCCTGCATAACAAGCGGCTGTCAGAAGCGGTCACGGTGAAGATGTGAGGAGCGCACCAGTGCTGAACGCCGTGACGGCCTCCGAGTCGGCTGTGGCGCCGTACCACCGGGTGGGGTCGTACTTGTTCGGGTCCGGGAAGTAACGCGGATTGTACTCTAATTGACATTCATACATAAGGATGCTCTTGTGCCGCATGCGGAAGCGGAGGCACGTACCGACGCCCACCATATCCACGACGACCTGCGCTCCTTTCTGGATCGCGATCGGATGTGTACTGTCTTCGATCGGTGAGTCTGGGATGTGCAGGACTGTGTCCTCGGTAGCTTCACGAATCATCACGTATCCTGCCGCTGGAAGCAGGAATGCCTGACATCAGTATAGATGCTCTGAGGAGCAGGGACAGGCACGCACGGTAGAGGCGCAGCGCCTCATAAAACACCGCGAGCACCTTCTCCAGCTTGCCAAAGTCCTCAAACACCTGGGTGCACGTGGTCAGCACAGCATACAGGGGACGGGAAGAGGTACGCACAGGGTCGCGTTCGTGTCCTATGACGTTGATGATCTCCTCGTAGACTTCCTTCTGGATGTGAGGATAGATGCCGAGGAAGCCGAGCGTCGCGGCGAGTGTATGCGCGGTCGTTTCTGTATGTGTACATCAACCGTCAGCGCCACTCTATCCGCGATGAGATCTACGTACCGTGCCCCGCGAACATCAATCCGAAAACGTTCCCGATCTGCGTTCCAATCTTAGTAGATCAGCGCTGATGAAAATAGAGGAGGCATACGAGTTCTTCATCGTCCAAGACAAGCTTGCCGTCTTCCTCTTGGTTCGCCTTCACAAGCAGACTGAACACGTCCGTTTTCTCCTTGCCCGCCGCGTCGTTGATCTCTTCTTTGCGCTCAGCAACCGACTTCTTCATGTACGCCAGCAGCACGTTATGGGCTACGGGGATGTCGCGGATCCTGCACGCCACACACTATCATTCCTCTCCTGTATCGCAGAAAAAGACGCCACGTACCATTTGATCGGCAGCTTATAGAACCATCGTGGCGCGGCAAGCCACAACATCGTATTGTCTGTGTTGATCTTGAGCGCCTCCTGGATCGCCATCCCGCCGTCCGCATCGACCGGCGGCTCGTCCCACTGGAACGACCACCCGAACCCGCACGCCGCGATCACGTACAGCGCGAGCTTGAACGTGTACTTCTGTACTGCATCAATGCGCACCGTCGTCTGTTCGCCAAAGTCGGCCGCCGCCATCGCGCGGTAGAGTCGCGCGGTCTCGGACCACACGAGCGCGTATGTCTTGGGGTTGAACGCGGGGCCCATGATGCGGCGGTGGCGGCGCCAGGTGGTTCCCTCCGACGCGATGAGGTTCATGCCCCATATCCTGTGAGGACACTATCAGCCGCGCGTGGGTAAGAAAGTAGAGAGACGCACATCGCGCCCTGCGACGCGGACTCGGGCTTGATCCACGGGGACTTGATGCCCGCCGCGACGACCTGGCGCCCGACGTGGAGCGAATTGGTGTACAGCACGGGTACGCCGCTGAGGAATGGCACGACCGACACGACTTCCGCGTTCCACTGTCGGTAGACTGCATAGTGATGTTAGGCGAGGCGGCGTGAGAAGCGGAAGGAGCGCACAGGTGTGCCGCCAGGCCCAAGTGAAGCTCAGACCGGGGTTCCACCAACAGGTCGGGATGGCCGCGCCAGGGATGGCGAGAGCCTGGAAGGGGACGCGCATGCCCGGGACTGAGCTCACCGCCTGCCGAAAACATTAGGCTCCTGGAGCGCGTAGGGACCTAGTGAGAACTACGCACCTTGATCCCATTGAGCAGCTTGAGGAGCCTGTTGAGTGCGAAAAGGACAGCGAGCGTCCCGGAAAGAACGCGCCAGTCTGAGAGGCTCAAGCTACCGCTCGAGACCAACGTCATGCTGCACTGTGATTGAATGTGGGGTAAACGTTAGCTGAACCTCCAGGGCCCTCTAAAGTTGTCTCTAGGAAGAGAAGGGTGAGATATTGTCAACGCTACGAGCGCTTTATCTCCAACTCTTATGGCCGTCCGCACGCTGGCCTCGTATGGCGTTGTTAGCGCGGATGTGATGCTGACTGATGGTATACTGGCAGGCCTTCGCAATGGCATCGCCCTCATTCGTCTTCGACTGTCAATCGACTGCCCGACATCGCCGGGCGCCCGTTCTTGGCGTCGTACCAGGCCCGAACGGGAGATCCGACCCTGGCGAATTGCTTTTGGTGCATAAATATACCCAAAAAGGAACGAATCAGGAGCAGTGTAGGGGATGCGGCTGCTGCGCGACGGACATCGCGACTTGGACATTGACCGCGTCTTCAAGCACATCTCCAGCACCTCCACTCATTTCGTCTTAGCTCAGGATCCTCGGGAAATTCTGAAGGAATTACTACGTCCTGAAATACCTACGCATTGCGACTTGACTGCCAAATTTTCGAGCCAGAAGGCCGTTCTACCCATAAACCATGTCGACGGACCCGTACCACGCCGTACAGTCCGAGATCCAGGTCTCATTGCAGACCGCAGACCAACTGCGCGCGTCGTATGTCCGTATCCGGAGTACGGCGCGTGGAGGGAGCGAAGAGCTGGAGTGGGCGCGGAGCGAGGTGAGTGGTGTGGTTTAACTGGTGTCTAGAGTACGCATGAATGCAGGCTTCATCTGAATGCCGAACTTACTTCTGAGAATAGACTAGTTTTTGTGATGTATACTCAGTGTTCTGATTCTGCTCTGTTTTCCTAGTTGAAAGCAACATTAGCAGCGATGGAAGCCGACCTTGAGGACCTGGATGAGAGCGTCAGGCAAGTCTGCACTTCCTCTCTGGTCCGTCTTTCCCTCTCACCGCATACTTCACCCCTATAGAATTGTCGAGTCGACTGGCGCGCGGATGTTTGGCCTCGATGAAGCAGAGGTCATAACGCGCCGGCAGTACGTCGGGCACGTACGACGCGAGATCGAGGTGCGTGGTGCGTACTTGGCGCTCGACCTCAGGACATGGTCTGACCTACACCATATTATAGAGCATGCGCGCAGAGGTTGAGGGACGCCCCGAATCGGTGCGTCTTTTTATATATTTTGAACTCGAAGATCCATGGTTCTGAGCTCAGTGAATTCATAGAATCACGCGGATATCCTTTCGCCCCAAGCAAATGCGCCGAAAACACCATTATCGCCGTCGCGCTCGCCACACCCCGAGGCTGATGATCACCAAGCAGCATGGGCGCGACAAGAGCAACAGGTACGTAGTTGTTCAGTTCTCCGCTTCTGTTGTCCATGTATGCGCTTACGATGTCGTTTAGATGATGATCCAGCAACAGGACCAAACCATCACATCTATTGCGGGTACTTTAACCACATTGGCGGAGCAGGCCGGTCTCATGGGCCGCGAAATAGGCGAACACAATGAGTACATCTTGTCCATTTTGTATTCTCCATTAGTGCATATCTAAGTTATATGCGCAGGATGCTGGGTGATCTGGAACAGGGCGTCGACCAATCAGATACAAAATTGTCAAGTGCAATGCGAAAGATGCGCAAGTTTGTACGCGATACTGAAGGTGTGTCCCGTAAACGCACCACGTATTCGCTATGTTCACTCAAAATGATGTCTCACTCTGCAGAGAAGAGGTCCGGCTGGTGTATCGCCATTCTCATAGTGATACTGCTCATCTTGCTTGCAGCTGTGGTATTGATTTAGCATCTGTTACTGACGTTCGGTTAGACGTGGAGGTATGTATTGCAATCGGGTTCGGATATATCAAGGACGTCGTTCGTTTTCTGTGGTGTTTGATACCTTAGATACATACTTAATGCACCAGGACATTCTTTTGGATAACTTGCAGTCTCTCGTTACAAGTGATATCAATGCTTCTATTCCATTCTAGATTCTATTTCTGCTTCTTCTCATCGTACCGTGCGAGCACTCTATTAGATAGATCCACCCATTCCTGAAGCCCACCCTCACCAACTCCCTTCACCCACTCCTCCGCCAGCCCAGCTTTCACGACCTCTCTCCACTCGTTCCTCAACTCGATTTTCCTCTCCCACAGCGGCACCTCCCACTCCGGCGCCTTCCACACAGTCCCAGGCTGTGCGAACTCGAGCAGCTCCTTCCGGTAATCAAACGGCTCCAGCACCTCGAACACGAACCACTCTTGCGCGATGCGCAGAGGATCGTCCGTGCCGATCTGCTCTGCAAGCTGCTTCGCTCGCGCTAGGACGCTCTTCTTCTCAGCCTCCACGTCCAACGCCTCCGGATTCGCGAGCACGCGTATGATTGCGCGCGCCTGGTCCTCCGACAGCGCGAGCGGCGACGAGCGAATGGGCAGGCCGGGGAACGCCGCCGCCGTCGGCGGGAAGTCCGCCTGCAGCGGGAACAGGTGCTTCGCGAGCGGGAAGATATGCGAGCCCGAGTTGTACAGGTGCTCCGGCAGCGGCGGCACGCGCGGCGGGAGGCCGTTCACCACCTGCGGCAGGAAAGGAACGTCGACGTCGTATCCCGTCCCGAGCACCACGAAGTCGACATCGGTGAGTGTCGTCCCGTCCTCCAGGACGATCTCGCCGTTGTCCTTGTACTCGGCGACTTTGCCGACCTTGCGGTAGCCCTCCGCGTCAGGCGGAGGTGCGAAGTTGCCTGGCAGGACGGGCCCGGGCGATATGGAGTGTATCACGCTCTGCGCGACGCCGCGCAGCTCCGCGCTGATGTCGAGCGCGCTCGGTCCGCTGCCGACGACGAGCACGGTCTTGTGCTGCGCGAGGTCAGACGGGCGGCGGTACCACGCGGAATGGATCGCGCGGCCTTCTTTAAGCCATTTCTGCACGCCTGGGGTATCGGGGTAGCGTGGCTTGCGGTAGTGCCCGTTCGCCACGACGATGAAGTCGAACTCCTGCTCTTCTTCTGATCCGGACAATCTGACCTTCCAAGCGTTGGCCTTAGAGTTCCAGCGCGCCTCTTCGACACGCGTGTTGAAGGTGATGTAGCGCCGCAGTCCGAAGTGTTCCGTGAAATCCTGGAGGTATTGCTGCACTTCTTTCGCGGACGGGTATAATGCGGTGCCGGGCGGGAAGGGAAAGCCCGCGTAGGCCATGATGTGGTGCGGAAGATTCGTGTAAAGGGAGTCATACAGTGCTGTAGGGGGCGGGTTACCCGTGGGGGGAGCTGGGAGCCTGAACCACGCAGCACGGGGGTGAGAGTGCGTTCTGGGCAGAACGCATAGACAGTATCAGCACGCACCATATGCCGCCGATGTCGTTTCGCTCTTCGAACACCTTCACAGTCCACAGGCCGGATTTCACCTGAGGCGCATCTGCGAGTACTCTGAGCGTGCCCAGCCCTATTGGTCCCGCGCCGATAACGGCTACGCGCTTTGGCACCTGTGCAGAGGCTATGGAAAATGAGTGCCCGTTAATGTCTGCATCCTCACCGACTCTGGCGCGAAGTACTCACCGGCTTTCGAGCTCGGTTCCGTCATGAGCCTCGAATGACCTTGGGGAGGGATGCTAGTAGGATTTGTGCATACTGGTCTTGGTGTCTTCTGATAAATACCTTTCGCCGTGAGATACGACACACAGGCAAAAGATTGCGAACGGAGGACTAGAGCGATTGTGTGCTCTTGCGTGAACGACTCCGAGATCGATTCGGGCCTGCGGCCTTCGATATCTAAGATAAGATCGCACATACCTTTCTCGTCAACATGGCATCTTGACATTGACGAAGGATCGACTGTCAGTGTCGGTTTGAAGTTCCGAAGATTGCAGACAAAATATGTAGGTAAGTGCATGAGCGACTGGAATCTGCTACATACATAGCGTAAGCTAGTAGTCGATGTCCAAACGTGTATCGCGAGTCGTTGTCCTGCAACAATCTGTGACCCGAAAAAGGACACATCGTTCACATCGGTGTCTCCGTAGGTTCATTCCGAACCGCTCATCTCGCGGCATCTCGCGGGGTCTTGGTACGCTAGGTGTCTCCGATAGACATTTCGCGACTGAGATAGAGTTCGTCGAATAATTCCCCGCTGATTTTCTCATATTGTTATTAACTTTCGGCCCCACAGACCCTTTTCTAACGTGTGTTATTAACAATTATTAACATATTGGTATATAATGCATTTTGAAGGTGAAAATCGAGTTTTGAAGTGAAAGAGGATCAGTTGGAAGTACACTAGAGCTCGATCCGCGAATTCCAACCATTGAAACTTCTCGAGCGACCGGTGAAAGATGGAGAACTCGACGTCAATGATGTTGCGTGTCGCAGCGCGAGAAGTTGTCAAATGAATACTTAAGCCTACAAGTTACCTGAGAAAGCGACAAAGTCGTGCAAACGGCTTCAGAATGGTCGGATAAACAAGCAAGGTTGTGTTACTACTTATAGCATTGCATGGCCAATGCACTATGCTTCGACTCAAAAATACGCACTCACACGAGGATGGGCAGGCGAAGGTTTGCACGATAACAACCTAAGTGCTAAGCGCTGACCAGTTGACCCCGTGTGCCTCCTACACCACGGCTGCGCGGACCTCACGCGCACACAGAATTATGCATATGGTAGACCGGCAGCGTTCTGGTTCTCTTAGGATGCCATTGATAGCCTGTCGGAACACCACCTGTTACGGGATTTATTCACAATTTCTCACATGTCATAAACCCAGCCCGAGGAGAGGGATGTTATTAACTGTTATTAACCTTGTTATAAACACCTTTATTCGCACATGTTAACAATTCCCGATTTATTCGACGTACCCTAGACTGAGAACAGGACCGTCGTGGAACCCAATTCACAGCTAAACGCATCTTTATGGATCAATGGCGCACTCCAGCTTCGATGGGTATCGGATTCAGCTCCAGGCCGCATGCCAGAAGAGCCCTTTGACGCAACGAGATCTTGAGACATTCATCTGACCTTCATCCTAGCTAATCCTAGTCAGTTCTCAAGTGCAAAATATGAGAAGCAAACGAGCATTATCCGTGATTAAAACAACGTGTGTACACGATCGTGCTCGACAGAACGATGGCCAATGTACGATGTTGTACATCTACAGGAAAAAAAGAGATTGGGAATGAACAAGATTCATAAAGATCATGCAGGGTATCATGCAGGCCAAGATATCAACGCATCCTCACACCTTCGCGTTCTGCTCCTCCTCGCTAGTCGACTCTCCGCCGCTCTCCCGCCCTGGCAGCCGCGTCTCCGTCCTTCCGGCGGTCTCATCAACATGGGACCCCTCGGCCCCGACCGCCTTGCTAGCCAGCGGCAGCACCTCGCTGTCCGTCCCCGGCGGCGCACCAGTAACGTTCACGTGCCCCTTGGCATCCATCTCTGCGCCCGCCGTGTCGACGTCGATCCCGTCCTCGCGCAGCTGCCGCACCACATCCGCGTAAAGCCCAAGCGGGTCACGCGGGATCCACACCGTCTGCTGGCCCATGAACGCCGCGGGCGGGCTGAAGTCCGTCACGCCCTCGTTGACTTCGCGGTGGAAGTCGTCACCCTCGGGATGGTCCACGGGCGAGGCGGCGCGCGAGCTCGCGTCTGCGGGGCGCACGGCTACCGCTGATTCGCCGACGCCGGAAACCTTCGACGAGCCCTGCTCGGGCTCGTCTGTGATCTCGGCGTCCGGCCGCAGAGACGGCTCACGCTTGTCCATCTCCATCATCGACTTGCGCTCCGACTCGAAGGACGACTTCTTGCCTGCGGCGCGCTCGTTCGAAGGAGCAGCGTTTTCGTCTTCATCTCGTACTATGTCTGTGCGGACGGCACCATGCGACTGATCCGCTAGCGACAGCGGAAGGTGGTGAAGAAGCGGGCCGTACGAATTGTTGATCGTATTGTGGAAGAATGCCTGTGCACATGTGCGGATTCAACATTTGCTCCAAATGTCAAATGGCAGAATAGAGCTCACCGTGAATACGATCAGGACTATCATTAAAGCACCCTCCGCAACGGCACCAGGATGGCTATGGTCATCTTGCGCCAAGAAAAACAGCGCAGCAAGACAGATCTGCTGGATGTACATCCCGACGAAGATGTGCTGGATCGCCTTGGGGAAGAACAGTCCCCCGGTATCGCTGGACTGTGGTTGGTCGTTCACCCAGATGAAGATGTACTTGTACAGGCAGTAGAAAAGGAAGAACGTCGCGCAAGCCAAGCCATTGATGATCGGCGAGATGATGGAGTAGCCGAGCGTGATAACGACGAGAAGCGTGGTCAGAGGAAAGAGTGTGCCCCAATCGACAGTGCGCGCGCCATACTTGATGTTGTAGACGCTACGCGGGGTACTGCCGAGGAGGAAGAGCTTGACGTAGTAAAGGACGAGGGGAACGATCTGCAAGAGACCGCCTGCCGTGCCTGAAAGGCCTTGCAATATCACGAACCTATATAGCATTTGATGAGCAAAGAACGGGGAAAAGACACGGAGCCTTACGTTAGGAAGAAAGTGGAAGCTTGTGGCAAGTGATTTGCGAGGAGAGTCGGCACGTTTGAGGGATTATTGACGAGGCCAGGGAGGGATGCGATGATACCAGATGCGAACGTCACAATTAAGAAACCGTTCTGTCCTCATGTCAGCCACGCGACAACTTTTACCGTGGAAAAGTCACTCACAATGACTTCGAACAGGAAGAACCGGTCCATCAAGCTAAGCTCCACGCCAGAACGTGTTGGGATGCCTTCAAACCGGGCCAAGAGCCGCATAACGATTGGAACGAGCAAAAGCAAGACGGCGAGCAGCACTGGGGGCAAGACACCCTGGATGATGCCGATCACGGGCTTGGGCAGGTCATTGAGCCATGCAAGCCAATGATACGTCGTGGAGAGGGACTTGACGTTCGAGACGCCACCAATGAAGGCCACTGTAGATCATTACACTGTGAGCTTCGGTCATAACTTAAACAAGTACAACCTACCTGGGAACGCCCACAAGATGATCAGACCAATCGTCGCAGCCCAGCTGACTGCGAGCCGCACACGGCGCTCGTACGGGTTCGTGCCCAGATTCTGCCAAATGACATCTTCCGGCGCGACTTCCGCGTACTTGCCGCTCGGGGGCATGCGGTACGGCTCGTGGTGCAGCAAGCTCTGCACGGCGAGATGCGCCGCGATCTGCCGGTTGAACAGCACGAACGCGCCGTTCACGGGCGGGTACGTCTGGTCGGAGAAGTCGGGCAGGCCGAGCGGCCCTACGAGCGGGATGTTCACGGGCAGTGCGCGCACGTTGATGTTGAGCCGCCCCGCGTGCAGCTGGTGCACCCGTTTGCGAGCCTGTGCATCTGCTGCAGTCGTGTGCGCGATGTCCCGTTCAAGGACACGGCGGCGCTCCTCAAGTGCTGCTGTTGTCGTCTTGATTTCTTCACGCACCCATTCGATAGTATCGACCTTCTTGCCGACGAGGGGAAGCGAGAAGGGCATCCAGGAGGCAATGGGAAGACGGTGCGTGGGCCTTTTCTTTTGAGGGACGAGTTTGTCCGCGGAAGACCTGACAGACTCGGGGTCGCCTTCTTCCAGCGATGGCCGAGTCAGATCGACAGCAGACGTCGTCTGATTACCGTCTCCACCAGCTTTCTTCAACGCCTTAGCTTCCTTCTTTAGCTGTTTGTTGTGCCTCTTGATTGCAGTGTTTATCAGGGAAGTTTCAGCGGCCTCAAGCTTTTTCGATGCCTTCAGCTGGCGATCATAAAGGTCGGGCATGTCTTTCAAATCGCGATTGACCCAGACTTTTCGGACACCGCCAGGGAGATGAGAGAATAGTCGTGTCAGCGCGGATTCCGATAGATATTCGGTGGGCAGGCCGGTGATGAGGATGGTACTGGCTTGCGCAGTAGATGAATGTTGTGGGCTGACGAGATAGTGCTGGCGCTGTTGAACAAAATGCCGCATCTCGTGTTTGATGTTCCACCATATCCAAACTGCGAAATACTGTTCAGCTCGTGTATGTAAGATACGGAAAGAAACGTACTCGTGAAAAACCACGTCAAGATGATCAGCCCGGCGAACCGGGTGAGCTTGTTGCTAGCGATGTTACCGAATGTGAACTTGTCAAGGCCAGAGTGGTCACTGACGCTCGTACCCGCAGCCATGAGGGGCATTAGAACAGGCCAGGATATAAGCCACATGGGGAGGAGGATGCGGACCATCATGCGAAGGAAACGGACGAAGAAATACGCGTCCATTCCATTGATGTCCTTTATGGACCGATAGTCGGCTTTGAGAATGGCCAACGGCCATCCAAGAAGAGAGGATGCGAGCGCATTAGTTCGTTTCCTGAGTGCCGCGGATATATGTCAATATCAGCGCAGTGAGACATAAGAAATGGGACAAACGAGGGGAGTACTGCAAGGCTTCGTGGTTCGTAGATGAGGCGGAAATAAGGCCTGACGAGGGTAAAAGCAAGGATCTCCGCGCCAAAGACGGCCAAATTGAACACGAGGGAAGAGACGAAGGAGGCAGTGGATGCGCTATTTGCGCTACTACTATCAACGCTGGACCTGCATGCGAGCCCGTTAGCACCTGCTGCGAGAACGATGGGTGAATGAACGAACATTATGATACGAAGACTTGTTCATTCGTTAAAAATGAGAGGAAAGGTTGGGATATAGACTGTGTGGTAGGTAAGAAGCAGAATCAGACTCTTAAGACATTTTGGCTGCCCCGCCATTGTCGTCGACCAGGAACCTGAACACACTACTACTTACCTATTCGGGACACGCGACGCGCACTCCACGATGATGTCACTGCAGTGCTTCTCCACCCGTCGTCACTTCTTTGTCGCTTCTGCCCGCGCTTCGCTCGTCGTTCGTGGCGATGAGCAGAGGTCCTGGACGTCGTGAGAGGTCATCGAGGTCAGTGGCAGGCGTCTCGTTCCTCGTTCATGTCCGGTTCCAGACTAAATAGTGCCTCACTGTCACAGGCACGTCATGGTCTTTCACTAGGGAACTTAGAACACCCGTTGCATTCAGCACCATCCCAGCCCTTGGCAGCTGATCTGGCTTTAGCTCATCTGTAGCTCCTCTGGGTGGAATTGCGAAGCTGCCCCTACTCGTGTCAACTTCTAGTGCGCTATCGCATCGCTTATCGGACACATGCTACTGGACGTTTCGAATGACGCGGTGCTTTTCGAATTCGCGGCTACTCGGATTCCATAGCCGTCTGTTACACTCGAGCTACATAAATAAGTTTCATGCTAGGTGCGTAGGTGCACAAATCTTCTGGAGGCGTGATCACCGCCCACTTTTGCCCTCCCGTAACCATTGAGCCAAACCGTGCGCAAAAGATGGGAAGACTGCTTCCTTCGACCTATATCAACCTCTGGATCACACACTCGACTTCATACCACGCTGACATCGAAACTCAGACGGGCCCTCTTAGTGCAGTGCCTGACACCGAAGATCGGTCACAGCTCGTGGCCGCCGACGTATGGAAATTTGCTAGTCTGAGCTGCCAGCCTTGCATGTCTCACAGCTTTTCCCCGGTGCCAGATGCCTGCCGTTGAACCCCCCCATTCATGATCACTCTCCGGGCATCCGAGATGCAGCCAATGTCTCACTGCCTACCCGCTGTGCGCACCATTCAGTCTCATTGGTCGGATTATAATTTCACAGAAATTTGTTCCGGCAGTATGTTAGCGGTAGCAGAATGGCAGCATTCGATGTCAGTTAGGCACGTCCATGCCTTATCTCCATTCCAAGTGTCCTGTCTTACAATCGCGCTCATCTCGCAAGTTTCTCTTCTCCGGATGCGTGGACACCACATCCAGAGAGCGACTTGCGCCATTGACATTTTCAAGCAGGATTTTCAGAGCCTGCGGAATATTGCTGCAATTGCGCGCCGTGTCGATCTGAACGCAGGCACAGATGGCAGTGCTGGCGAAACGTGGACAACTATCCTGGTACCTGGTCTTGTCATCGAAATTAAAATTGCACTTCGTGTCGTTCATTGCCAACGTTCACCTAGTTTAGCATCAGAGGAAGCGCAGACTCAAGACACCAACTAGAGCATCTTCAGCTTCAGTCCTCGAGCCTCAAAGGCCTCAAACATCGTGTACGGAACAACCCATCTAACGGAGGATAGAAATACATGTGAATGTGGTAGGTCTACATTGATGTGCCGCGTGGGGAATAACACCTAGCAGATACAAATGTCCTCGGCATCCTAATGTCCGATCCTAATGTCCAATACTAATGTCCACCTATAGTATAACACGGATAATAATGATAGAAACCCCACCTACGCGGGCACAAACGCCTGCACAAACTCCATCTCCTGGCCCTGCACTTGCATAAACCCGACCGTGGGCGACTGCAGCGCATCGAGGCGCCACTCCTCGCGCAGCTTCTGGTACACCGCGCGGAACGTCGACACCGCGCCCTTCTCGTGCACGAGCAGCATCGTGCAGCTGTACGGGCTGCTCCCGCCGCCGCCGCGCCGCGGCATCATCCCCGGCGGCGGCACGCCGACCTCGATGCGGAAGCGCGCGTGTTTGAGCACGAGCGCGCCCGTCATCGGGTCGTACCCGTCGTCGACGCGGCAGCGCAGCATGCCGTCCTCGAGGTGCACGCCCACGCCGAACTGCGCGAGGAGGCGCCCGGCCTCCGCGCGCGTCGCGCCGGCGCCGTCGAGCGAGTGCAGCGCGAACGTCTGTGTCTTCCAGTTGAAAAGGTTCGAGAACCAGCCCTTGAACTCGCCGACGGCGGGGGAGCCGAGCAGCGAGGATGTGGGCGAGGAAAGGCTGGGTGAGCCGATGGGCGGCTGGCGGCGCGGGCTGAGGTCGAGCGGGGGCGCTGCATGCAAAGTCACGTCAGCTACAGCGTTGTCAAGAAGTCGAAGCCGAACTTACGCTTGCTCCTGCGGTCCTTCTTCGACGGAACCCGATGCAGGTGCTCTGCTCCAAACGCCAGGTTGCCCATCTCCTTGCCGAGGGCGTGGCCGTGTACATGTCCGTGCCCAAACCCGCCCTTGTTGAAGCCGAGCGGCGCGACAGACGACGTCTCTTCGCCCTCAAACGGCCGTCTGCCCGCCATGTCCATGTCCACGTTCTCCTTGTCCCCGGCGCTGCCGCCATGCACACCTCCATTCGCATGAGCATTCGCGCTCGGGCCGCGTCCTTCCTCCTCCGCGGGACGGAACACGCCCTGGCCCTGTTCCTGCCCCCACCCGCCAAACGCATGCGGATGCGGTCCAGCGTACGGCGATCCGACGGGTGGCACGCCCTGCTGCTGCTGCTGCTGCTGGCCCTGCGCCTGCGAGCGCGCAAATGCAGCGTTGAGCACATTCATGCGCCCCGCAATATCGTCGATCGTGCGCTGGAAGCTCGGATTTCCGATACGGGGCGCGCTGATCGGCGGGAGCATCGGCCCCGGCGCATGGACCGGCGTCGGCGCATGAATCGGGATCGGCGCAACGGGCGACATCGGGGTCATGGGTATGTACGACGAGCGCTGCTGGCTTGGGAACATATGCGCGGACGTGAACACCGGTGATTGGGGTGATTGCAGGGGGTTCGGCAGCGGACGGGAACCGTGCTGCGTGTTGAGCGTGATGGCACTAGTGACGTGCCGCTCGGCGTAGGACTCGATGGGCGAGGGCACGGGGCCGAACGAAGAACGGGCGGGAGACTGGACCGAATGTGCGCTGATCGCAGACCCGCCCGCGTGCTGGTGGACGGCTGACGGTGTCGAGATTGGGCGGCGACGATGTTCCCGCGGACCGGCGGGAGACGGTGGGCGCGAGCGGCGGCTGGGAGACCCGGGGCCGGGGGAAGTTGGTGACTGAACATGCAGGGTGGAGGCGCGATTCACAGGCGAGTGGAACACGCGGCTCGTGTTGAGAGTCGTCTCAAGCGAGAGTGGGCGTGGCTTCTTGGAAAGCGGGGCCATGTACAGCTTCGTGATGGCCTTCTCGCCGGGTCCGACACTCTCATCCATGAGAATGCCGTTCGACTCGAACGTGTATTCGCGGTGCTTCTGCAGGAGGAAGTAGAATGCCTTTGCGAGTGTGCCTTCGCCTGCGGCGCTGAGGAGCTCGAGTTTCACCTTCTCGTTATCGCCATGTCGGCCCCAGATAACGCAAAGAGACTCCAGGACATCGGGATCAATATGCGCTTCAGAGCGCAGAGGGCGGGCCAACTCCGTGACAGATGGCGCGGGAACATAAACAATCCCTGGGGTGGCATTTTGCATCCATGGATGGCAAAGGATTTCTTGGATCTAGAAAACATGCGTTAGCCGTCGGACAGCAAAGGCAAGACGAACAATATTTACGGTGATCCGCCGACCAACGTCCACGACGAGCATGCGCATCAGGAGATCTTTAGCCTGTGGATCGACCCAGATCGGGATGTCGTACTTGCCGGCCTTGACCTTCCCAAGAAGCGTCCTGACGTTCTTGTCGTCAAAGGGCAGGCGGCCGGTGAGAAGGGCGAAGAGAATAACACCGCAGCTCCATATGTCCGTAGCTGTGCCTTCATACTTGTGCCCATTGACGATCTCCGGGCTAGCGTAATGCGGACTGCCGCAGCTGGTCTCGAGCTGCAAACTCGGCGGGGCGAAGGCGGCCATGCCCCAGTCCGCGATCTTGATCAACGGCGGATTCAGTGAGTGTATGAGAATATTCTCCGGCTTGAGATCCCGATGGATGATGGAGAACGCGTGAGCATAACCAAGTCCGTAGATGATCTGCTTAAAATAGGCCAAAGCTTCTAGCGCAGGGAGTTTGCCCCGGTTGACGAGAAAATCAAACAATTCCCCGCCTTCCACGTACTCGAGGATGAGGTAGAGTTCGTTTTCGCCCTCGTAGACATCGTATATGCGCATGATGTTGGGGTGGTTCATGAGTTTCATCATGATGATCTCCCTGTCGATACCGAGGCGCTGCTTGTCTGACTTGGCCTGGCGGCTCTTGAGAGATGTGCGAGAGCTGAAGACGAGCTCGAGCGGGAGGATCTTGACTGCGGCGAGCTGGCCCGTCCGGCGGTGCTTGGCGATCTTGACGTGCCCGCTGGCGCCTTTGCCGACGCACTCGCCTATAACCCAGGGACCAACGTATTTAGCATCCTCCGGATAGTCGAATGCGCCGTGGCCAGCGGCGGCCTTCTCCTTCTGCCAGCGGGTGCCGTAAGTGGTCGCGTACTTGACTGGGGGCGCGCGGGGCGGGCTGTCTGTGATGGAAGGCATGGTGTTGTAGAATGAACGAAAAAATAGGATGGCGTAGAATAAGTAGTGTGCAGTCGTCTAGGGTATATGTATCGTATAGGGGCGGCGGGCGGTGGAGAGAGCCTGCTCGCGGTGGGCAACGCAAGCCGCAGATCGTAGAAACAAGAAACATCGCGAAAACACACGCCAAATACCGGGCACCACGTGACCGCGTCCGGAGGCGCCGCGATCCAGATCTGCTGTCCGCCGCCGTTCTTCTGCTGCGTCCGTCTGCAGCAGGATAATAAACGAGAAATAAGGATTCCAGATGGTGAAAAACACGGCAGTTCCCTTTCTCTCGAAAGGGTTGTGTGGGGCACTTTTTGAACGCCGTCACGTGCGAAGCAGATTTTTTCCCACAGGCCGAAATCAAACATGTTAGCATGCAGCCAGTATGTACTGTTCGTTCAGATGTCGCTCACGGTCCTGGTCCGCAGGTATTTTCAGTGGGATGTGTCTTGTGAAAGCCACAATGAGGACTGAATGTTGATAGTAGCTAGTGAATCATATAGCTTTTCCAAAAAAAAAAAAGGACTGAATGTTGATGCAGTAACAATGATCATAAATCATGACACCAACACATCTCGAACTATATGGCATCTCCATCTACTTGTTATCACCTCATGCGGAAAATATGGGTGCTCAGAAAATTTCGAAAGTTCATGATTATTCATTTCCATTGTCTACAATATCGTACGATTGTATGGTAAGATACGTGCGCTACAATCCTTATTTCTGCATGCGTGCATGCGTTGGGCAGGTGTGCTGTGGGCCATGGGCGGACTTGGATGCCACAAGCGGGCGGGCGGGCGTGTTGTATGCACGTGCATGCTCCGAGGAGTACATGCTGGGACGGGAGTGGGCGTCCATGTGTGAGGGCAATATGGGTGCAGATGCGCTGGCAGCAGACGCGCTGGCAGCCGACACGCTGTGGGCGGACTCGCAGGCGGGCGCGCATGCCTACATACTGCGGGAGGACGCGTAGGCGCGGGCACGCGGTAGGCACGTATACAGCGCGGATGCTGCATGCTGTTGACATTGGCGGCGGGCGTACATACTGCGGGGCGGGCATGCTGCGGGCGCAGGAGTGGGCGCGCGCACGGGTGATATAGCAGGGTGCGCGGGAGGGTGAGAGGCTACAGGTGATGCGTTACTGCGGCAGCTCGGCGAGCATTGGGGTGTCGACAGCAGGCACAAGCTGTGAGGGATACCGAAGGCGTGGCAAGGCCGCTCCCCATCATCTCTGACTGTGGTGTGCGCTGGCCAACGATACGCGAAGGGGGGCCGTTGGAGAATATCGTGCTGGTCTCCTGCATGCGCTCTCACAGCCATCTCGTTTACAACGCTCTCGTGTTGTGCTTCCTTCTCATCATCATCGCGTTCACAGATATATCTGGAATAGACGGCACTCACCTTGGCCGCCTGTCACATCAACACCTCTCTGCCGTGTCCACAGCCCAAATTAGCAGGTAACTGAAGCGAAAATCCGCATCGAGGCCTGGGACGAAGAGATACGTGAAAGCAATAAGTTGGACAAGGTGGGGTGTAAATGGGGGGTGAGAGAAGGTGAGACGGACGACATGCGCAATACTTACATTAAAAACCGTAAGAACAGTTCTTTACACATTGAAATCTTGAAGTCTCATGTCGAGTGCTTGACGAGCCGTCGGCAGCATATCTAAATTGAGACTGGACCAAAATCGTACGGACTTACCGCATCGTATTCTATAAAAAAGGGCCTGAACTCACGGCAGCTTTTAAAGAGAGCCCGTTTGCGCTCTTTTTGTGCTCTTGGGCACTTCTGTTCAGTTCGGTGGGGCCGAGTACAAGATGACCGTAACGAAATGGCATGGGGAGAGAGTGTCCATAAGATAAAGAACATATTATCAGTGAGGCAGATCACATGTAATGATCAAGTCGATTCAAGGGTTTCATGAGCGAGAGAAAGGGAATTGGTGCTTGCACCGCTACGATAGAAGCAGATGAGATGGTGCGGGGGTTGTGTCATGTGATGTTTGTGGTATTAGGCTGTGAGAAAAGATGGGCCGGAATGACCGCAGCGCGCATCTCCACGACTGGCACCGTGCTTTCCTCTCGACGGCCACCAGCTGGGATTCAGTTCACACTCCCATGCATCCGCACCGCTCCCACTCATCCTTGAGCATGCTCAGGATACCCTTGTTTCTCGTTCCATATTCCCTTTTACCTTCTTTTGCTAATGCCTATACCTGGCAGTGGACAACGGCCCCACAGCAGTGTAAAAATGTCTCTCTTTCGATCCAAGGCTCTGACGGCCAAGGCCCTTACAGCCTTATGCTCATCCCTTCCGGCCCATCTCCACTTCCAAACAACATCGAGGCTCGTTCTATAGAGACTATTTCTTTTCCTGATGGGAACACGACTCTGAACTTCAAGCTCAGTTACCCTGCGAATTCCCAGTTCGTCGCAGTGGTACGTCTCATCGGTGTCTATCGCATCGACGTCGCTGAGTCATTCGCTCTATGGTTTGCAGATCAGCGATCACCAGAAATTTGGCACTGGAGGCACAAGTCTGCCCCTCAGCGTCGGCAATTCGGACGATACGAGCTGCTTCAACTCGCAGGAGAGCGTAAAGGGACCCTGGACGTTTAGCATCGACCCCACCGGTGGCCTCACCCAATGCTCAGCCACTCGCCTCTGGTGGCAACAGACCTCTGTCAATGGGTATGATCCTATCATAGTTGTTATCGGAGCCAAAGTACGATGATAAATGATGCAATATTAGATCCGTTAACTTTGTCGGTGTCATCCCTGGTGGCGATTCCTTTTCGATCCCACAAGGACCGCTCTCGAAAGATTCACAGGGAACGGGCTTTAACTGGACCGTCAATGTCCGCGGCGGCACGAACATGTTCATCGTGGCCGGCGACGACCGCGGCCTGGGTGCAGGCGGCAGCGCTCCATTCACCATCGCATACGCCTCAAACGACGACAACTCGTGCATTCAGAACGACGCGCCATCCTCCACTCCCGGAGCTGCAGCAGGAGCGACTCCTACTGCATCGACGCCTTCAGACGGCAGCAGTGGTGGCAGCCACACAGGCGCTATCGTCGGTGCGTAGACCGGATCTCATCCTGTCGAGAGCTATCATTCATCCTTGGCATACAGGCGGCGTGATCGGCGGCCTCTGTTTCGCCGCTGTGCTAGCGGTCCTCCTGTTCTTTATCATACGGCGCAAGCGGCCTTCCAATTCGACCAAAGAACGCCCCGTCGACCTCCTGCAAGATCATGATGACGACGGTCCGCCTTCGCAGGGCGAGCTCCCGCAGTACTACGAGCCCGAGCCTTTCCTCGTCCCGGACCCGACTATCGCGGCGACATCCGACGCGGGCTCGACGCATCACGGCGACGAGGAGATCGGCATGCCATCGTACGCGCGCTCGCGACGGCCGTCGAGCTTCGGCACGACGACGGACGGCTTATTGCGCCCTGGCACGCCCGGCGCGTCGAGCGTGAGCGGCACGTCGCGCAAAGGCCATCCCCCGCCGGTGATGCGCCCTGTCAACTTCATCCAACACGATGACGCGGGTCCATCCGAGGGTGTCGGCGAGGATCTCGAGACGATCGAGCTGCCCCCGGCGTACACGAACATCCGATCGGGCCCGCCCCCGCCTGCGGATGATTGAGACGTTTCAGCCTACGACGATGTCCACAGAGTGGGCACGGATGCGCGCCATGCATGTGGCCCTGATTTATCCGCTCCAGTGTGTTCTTTACTTGCCAGCAGCATCCACGAACGGTTCTATCTATCATGTAATATACCACCCGTCCACTACCATACCATCCGTATCGCTACACATGCACGCACTTCGCCTGTCCCGTTCCGATCCGCGCTTGATTTGTTGCTTATTTCTTATTCGTTTGTCTGCAGTGAGCACGTTACCGTTATCATTAGTTTGCCTCCCGCACGTATACACAGACCGCCTGGATCGTGGATGTTACTTAGACGCTGCCTGGACTGAGGATCATCGCCGTCTCCATCGGACGAAAACCGCTCCACCCACACCACCCCACTCTTCCTCCCTCGCAACGCCCAGATCCCGTCCCATCTCCGCTTCCTGTCCATTGGATACTTCGCTCGTTCTTCACTTTCTTTTCTGTTACATGCCTGGACGCATCGCACTTCACACGGACACTTCAGACTTTGTTACACCTTACAATAATGCATTGCAATGTTTATCATCCACCATCTACCAGACAGTTATGAACGTGGTATCATAAACAGGAACAGATTGGATTGCTCTAGACCGGCGATGTATTCTACGTACGGCGCCGCGTACATCGTGGCCGCTGGCCGGCCGGCTCCATGCATATGCCCCGTTATCCGGATTGGCACGTTGCGGCGAAGCCTGGCATGTGCCTCGCCAAGGCGCGCAGGGATTGGATGCATGAATGCAGTGTGACGTCGGTGCAGATGATAAGATGACGTGGGGTGGGTGCATGCGTTCAATGGCCTGGCCGTTTACTGCGGCCTTGTCGCCGAGTGGTGCAGAAACGGGAGGACCATGTGCAGGTTAAGCGTCGTATATACAAGGTGGTTAGTCGAGGAGGGCCAACGAGTCACTATGCTTCTGAAAGAAAGTCCTGCCTGTCAATACTTGTCACAAGCTGAAGATGTACGCGAATAACGTACCGACCGCGCAGGCGGCTGTCGAGCCGCCTGATCGTCCGCTTCCCGAGGGCTGGCGGACGACCGAGGCTGCACCTGTCCATCTTCGTCCTGCGGTATGGGCTTCTGCCTCTCCTCCGCAAACCGCAACCACTCAATCGCCGCATCCGTGAACGCGTTCGTCCCCTTGACATACTCTAAATCCAGAACGATCCTTTCCTCCACAGCGCGTGCCAACAATAGCGCGCGCCGGTCCACAAAGCCTCGCAGCACGCTCGTATACGCCACCAGCCGCGTTATCGCGCCCTTGCCCTCCTCCTCCCCGACCATCTCGTCAATTTCGCCTAGCAGATCCATCGCCACGACCGCCGAGCCGCTCTTCGCGTGTGCACCCGCAAGGCTCACGAGCACATGCGCGCTCGTCTTGATGCCCAGCTTGCGCATGTCCGCGAGCACCGCGCCCGCGCGCTGCGGGTCCGCACCGAATGCGCGCACGAACGGCATGAAGTGCGCGGCGTCGAACATCTCGACGGGCGCGACGACGGGCGCGGCCGCGGCAGGATCCGGCGCCGTGCGCGTGCCCGCGGGCTGCGCGGCCGCCTCCTGCACGCGCGCGAGCAGCTCGTCGTACAGCGCCTCCACGTCGCGCTTGTTCGCACAAAGCCTCACGAGCGCGTTCCACACCAGTGCGGCGTGGAACGCGGTCGGCCAGATCTTCTCCGGCATGTTGAACGTCGTGGTCCTGATGCGCGCGGGCAGGGGCGCGCGCAGCTGCATGTGCCGCGGGAAGTCGTTCCGCGTGGGAAGGTGCCGGCGCAGCGCGTGCCTCGGCACGCTGACGACGTGGAAGAGCTTCTCGAAGACGTAGAGGACGGCGGCGTGCTCGCCGCGGCGGTGATGGTGGAGCAGCTCGCCGAACGCGACGGCGGAGACCGCGGCGTGCGAGAGGCGGTATGCGCGCGAGCGCAGGAGCTGGATGGCGAGCCCGCCCCGCGCGTCCGTCTTGTATATGTCGAGGAAGTCGGCTAGGGGTTCTTGGTCCAGCGGGGTGCCGGAATTGAGGGAGGCCTTCAGTGACCGGAGGACGAGCGTAAGGTTCCTTTCTACCGGCTGGGATGGATCGACTGATGGAGAGACGGTCTCCGCAGGAGCGTCGCTTGCGCCCGTGAGGTTCGTCTTCGCGCATCCTAGCTCAAAACGCGAAAGCGCGCTGAGTTCAGCTGCTTCGGTTATGTGGCCATGGGCTTGTAACTCGCCAAGGAGATACATGTGCGTGTAGTTCGTGAGTGTGGTGCCGCGCTGTAAGGTCACCTTGAATAGCTCGAACGCGTCGAGAGGCCGAGCAGCCAGGCAATGGGTCCGCACGGCCAGACTCCACCACCGCTTTCTGGCATTCTGACGATACATCTTGAAGTACTGTCGTGGCATCGTCTCGTCAATGGATAGCTGTCCATATCGCGCCTCATGCTTGTGATCCGCCTTCACGAATTCCGTCACGAACATCCCAGCGAGGTCCGGTTCAGCGTAGCGCACGATATGAGGGACGACGAGCGGCCCGACGCGACGCGCATAACCCTTCTCTGCGGAGATGATGCCGAACGTGATCACGGTGGGCAGATCCACCTCGGGGCGAAAGAACAGGAGCTGCTCAATGGAATGGAAGCTGCCCGGGTGTGTGCGGGACCGGAGGGGGATGAGGGACCACCAGTGCGCAAACTCGATCGCACGGTCAGGGTTGGGCTCGCGCCGCGCGAGGACGTTCCGCGCGGCGTGGTAGTATAGCGGAGATGGCGCGATCGGTGTGCCGGCGTCGACGAGCTCCTGGCGGATATGTTCGGCATCCTCCCAGGACCCTTCCTGGACGAGCCGCCGTAGAATGTCGCACGGCCGGTGCTGATTCCATCCTTTTGTCTGTATGGAAGCGGTATTGTCTTCGAGAACCTCGGGGACGGAAACGGACGTGTACTCGTCGGACCAGTCTTCAAAGAGATCACTGGAGGAGGGGGAAGGAATGTAGGGAATGTCATGAAGGGCCTTCATGGCAGGTGTCTCCTCTCTTCGCACCATGAACGAGGTGCTGAAGGCTTTAACTGACGACGGATTGAGGTGATGAGTTCGCCATGCTAGAGAAAATAGACGCGACGGCAAGGAACCTAGGGCTTGTGTCAACGTCAACGCCTGCATCAGGCGTTGCTAGCGAGGGAGAGAAAGATGCGATAGATGTTATCGTCGGAAAGACAACATAGGGCTTTGAAAACACCTTCAACACCCCCGGTCGTCGTCGACGATGGTGACGGCGAAGGATGAGGGCGGGTGGCTGAATAACTGAGTGATCACGTGCATCGAAGTACTCGCGCTTGTTTCTCGTTCTGCGTTCGCTTCCTTCGTCCTCAACGCACCGTCTTGCAAGCCGAGTAGTACGGCTTACCATGGACTCGCCCAAGCGAACAGCGTCTCCCTCTCCCTCTTCCGAGGCTAAGCGCATCAAGCTGACTGTACCACAACAAAACCAAGGCGTCACTCCCGTCGACCCCGAAAACGCTCCAGGCAAGCGCAGCGAACTTGACCCCATCCAGGGCGGCGATGTCGGTAACCTGCCTAACGAACCCGCCCCCGAGCCTGGGCCGGAGACTGGTGGAAAAGTAAAGGTATTGAAGGAGGGTGAGGAGGGCGAGGATGTGGAAATGGCGGAGGGCGGCGACGAGGAAGCAGATTCTGGCGAGGAGAACGAGGAGGAAGACCTGGCTCAGCTCGAGGCGAATCGGCAGAGACTCGAAGAGCAGGCCCGCAAGTACCTCGCCGCGCAGACGCACGAGGTCATCATTCCCTCATATTCGGCTTGGTTCGACATGTCCAAGATTCATGAGGTCGAAAAGCGCGCACTTCCCGAGTTCTTCAATTCGCGCAACAGGTCTAAGACGCCGGCCATATACAAGGACTATCGCGACTTTATGATCAACACGTACCGTCTGCGGCCCACCGAATATCTCACTGTCACGGCCTGCAGGCGCAATCTCGCTGGAGACGTATGCGCCATCATGCGCGTCCACGCTTTCCTCGAGCAATGGGGTCTCATCAACTATCAGGTGCGCTTACTCCGCCTTCTCTACCTCTAGTTCCTGACGAAACTTCTATCACGTTCAGATTGACCCTGAGGCGCGTCCTGCGGCACTTGCGCCTCCGTTTACGGGCCATTTCCGTGTCATTCTCGACACGCCTCGCGGTCTGCAGTCTCTTCACCCTGGCATACGACCATCCCAACACCCCACGGCGAACGGCGCGACGAAACCCGCTCCGTCTGCCCAACCTGTGTCCCTCGAACTGCGCTCCAACATCTACCAAACGACCTCGAAGGCCTCGCGCCCCGTCTCCGAGGCCGAGGCCGCCAGTCTCGCGAACAGCACGCGCAACGTCGCGGCTGTCACGTACAAGTGCGACACGTGCGGCGTCGACTGCACCGCGGTGCGCTACCACTCGCTCAAAGTGAAGGACTTCGAGCTCTGCCAGCCATGCTACCTCGACGGGCGCTTCCCGTCGACGATGTTCAGCGGCGACTTCGTGCGGCTCACGCATGCGGACGGCGGGCCGCGGCACGGCGCGGGATCGGGCGATACGTGGACGGACCAGGAGGTGCTGCTGCTGCTCGAGGGCGTCGAGATGTACGACGACGACTGGAGTGCAATCGAGGAGCACGTCGGCTCGCGTTCTGCCCAGCAATGCATCCGCAAATTCCTGGAGCTGCCGATCGAGGACCCGTACGTGAGCGGTGCTGCGAGCGAGGGCGAGATGGGCCCGCTGCGGTATGCGCGCGTGCCGTTTGAACAAGCGGATAACCCCGTCATGAGCGTCGTCGCGTTCCTCGCTGGCGTCATGGGCCCGGGCGTCGCTGCCGAGGCGGCCAAGACGGCGCTGCACGAGCTGACGAGAGGCGAGAAGGAAGGCGAGAAGGAGAAGGAGGACAAAGAGGGTGCTGCCGAGGGAGAAAAGGAGACGGCTATGGAAGGCGAGGAGAAGAAAGACGGCGAGGAGAGAATGGACGAGGACGTCCCCAGTAAAGAGCCTTCGGCAGCTGGTCCCTCAAGTAAGCCTGCAACCCCGGCACCACAAAGCACCGAGGACATGTCCGTCGAGGGGCCCTCAAAAGCCACCCCTGTCCCCGGCATCCCGCACTCCAAGGTCGTCCGCGCCGCATCTCTCGCGCTCAAGTCCTCTGCGCGCGCTGCCTCGCAGCTCGCAGACGCGGAGGAGAGCCAGGTCCGCTCGACGCTCGCGGCGGTGATCAAGCTCACGCTGACGAAGCTCGAGCTGAAGATGGCCCAGTTCGAGGAGCTGGAGGACCTCGTCGAGGAGGAGCGGCGCGCACTCGAGGTTGCGCGTGTCGCACTCGTGAATGAGCGCATGGGGCTGAAACGCACACTTGACAGTGTCAGGGGCGAGCTGGCGAAACACCAGGCCGCGATGACGAATGGTACCGGCGGGAATGTGACGGGCATGGTGTCTGCTGCGCAGGGCGCCTCGCTGGGGGCGACAGGCCAGGGTACGCGACTCACCGAGGTGCAGGGTGGTGCCCCCTCAGATGGAGATGCGGGTCCGCCGAGCGGCGGACAGGTTGCTGCGTTATCGTGAGGTGTGCTCCTGGCACGTACATTCTGGGCCTTCCACGTTACGATGATAGTTGGCACGGATTGGCGCCTTTAAATAACTTGTGTTATCCCTGTTTGTATGTCTGCTCGCCTGTGTTTTTTTGATGATATTATCTCATTAGTTCTGCATTCGTACGCCGTGTCAACGACCACGGCTTTTCTTCGCTCACGATGGCATGGTCTTGTAGCTAATGGATGACTTTCCGCGGCCTTATTTTTATTCTATGATATGTTTTGAAGCTCATTTAGATTTAGAGTCCGCTGATTTGCGCGACCTGATTGGATGAGGAGGTCATTTTGGACGCTAGCGAGGCATTCGAAATGGCTTCTGGAATATTATACCATAGATTTAAGGCCGCGGAAAGTCATCCAATCATCCATTTGTGTGATCGCACAGTTCCGTATGATATGAATGACCAGGAGGCACAGATATTGTCCGAGATGCCCGACAGCCATTATTACGACGGAATCCCAGATAAGCGGGCCCCGCGGACAGCTGATACGGCTTGTTGGCGCCAAGTACTAGGTGTTGAATGCTGAATAGTACTTACCACTAGTGGTAGGCACGATCACACGGGAAATACTACTGTGTTTCGTGGAATTAGAGTGGTCCATCAGGGTCCATCGCTTTCTTAGCGCGGAAGTATCTTGCTCACCCTGTCTCTCTTCCAGTACCCACCACAAGCTTGATCTGACGGCTGGCTAACTAGTAACCCTCGCTTCAACTTCAACATGTCGTCGGTAAACACCATTGTTTTGGTGGCCTTGTCGACTGCCGCTCTTTACTGCATTAATCTCTACTTGGGATTGCGCAGAGCATCTAAGGATATTGGGTGCGTGTGATGGCGGCATGGATGCCATATTATGCGGGGAGCTTATCCGTTTCCACGACGTAGAGATCATCCGGGACCGCGTACGGTCATCACTAGTGCTTCTTACCTTGGAAACGCCTTGCCTCGCATTCGTGGCGTCGCGCCGGGATTCAACAGGGCTATGCGCCGAAAGCATGCAGGCAAGCAATCTCACTCGTCCAGTGTCCGCCACGATCTTCATAGTCTCCAATGCAGACTTTGATGAGGTCGGCTGGGATGCGTTCGCCAACGTTAGTCGTCAGTATCACGGCCCCGTTCTAGGACTAATTGCCAAATGCACAGGTCAGCGCGTGGCCGCGATCCAAGGTAGTCCTGAACATCGCCGATGCGGCTACCATCAAGGTAAGCATTACCACCTGTCGATATGTGCATTTTCTTACCGGGTGGTTGCTGTGAACAGGAGGTCACCACGTCGCGGTCCCGCTTCCCGAAACCCGTGCACCAGTACACCGTCCTATCGTTCTTCGGACGTAATATTGTGGCCTCTGAGCACGAGGAATGGAAGCGCTACAGGAAGGTCTCGGCGCCGGCTTTTTCTGAGGTATGCGTCCTCGTTTTCATTCTAAAGCGGAGTCTGAAGACTCATCGGGGATGGATAGAGAAACAACAAGCTTGTTTGGGATGAGACAGTTCAGATCATGATTGACATGTTCGACAATGTTTGGAAGAACAAGCAGGAAGTTGCCGTGGGCCACTGTGTCGACATAACACTACCTGTATGCTACAACTTTGACCCTCACCATTAACGTACTCAATGTGATCCCCCAGATCGCGCTTTTCGTCATTGGCGTTGCAGGTCCGTGTCTATCATTCGACTGTTGATACCTAGGTTGTGTCTCATAACAGCACCTAGGCTTTGGTCGCAGAATCTCGTGGAATGATGACCTCAAGATCCCACCGGGCCATAAGATGACCTTCAAAGATGCATTGCACACTGTCTCTTCAGATGTTTTCCTCAAGCTCATCGTTCCCGAATATGCTATGGGCCTCACGGAGCGTTTCCGCAGGGTTCGCCTGGCGTTTGAGGAGCTTAATGTGTGTTCCTTTCGCTCATTTCTATATAACGACTCAGTTGGGCTAAATCGTATCTCGCTGCACAGACCTACATGCTCGAGATGATACAGGCACGGCGGAATGCAGAGAAGGCGGAAGAACGATATGATCTATTTAGTAGCCTGCTCGAAGCAAGTGAGGACGCGTCTGACGGCGAGCCCCAGATCACTGATAGCGAATTGGTCGGTCAGTATACTCGACACTTTTCCGCACTAGAAGCAGGGTGCTGACTTATTCACAACAGGAAATATCTTCATCTTCTTGGTAGCTGGACATGAAGTACCCTGAGCTTTCTCAAATCACCGTGCGGGAATCACTAAGATATCTCGAACAGACTACGGCGCACACGCTGTGCTTCACCTTCGCGATGCTTGCTTTGTATCCGGAAATTCAAGATCGTCTGTATGAACAGATCAAGACCCTGATGCCTGATCCTACGCGGGTTCCGGTATGTGCAGTCCTGTCCGGGACAAATTCGCTCTCTGAAAACATTTCCTTTAGACATACGATGAGATGCCGCAGTATACCTACTCTATGGCGTACGTACTCCGACTGCCTATACTGCTTATCTTATCCGAGCTCTTCCCGTTAGCGTATTCTACGAAACTCTTCGAATGTTCCCACCCGTACGTGTGTTTAACATTGTGTCGAAAAAGTCCTCATATCAATGTGAATTCGAAGGTCACCGGCATTCCCAAGGAGAGCGCCGAAGACACTGCCCTCAATGCTAGCAACGCCGCCGGCGAGAATAAGACAATTCCCATCCCGCGGGGTACAGCACTCGTCATCCACACGCCGGGCCTGCACTACAACCGTACGTGTCTTAGTCCCTCCGGATGTTTCTATAACTAATGCCACTAACGGCGACGACCGTTTCAGCTCGCTATTGGGAGAGCCCGCACGAATTCAAGCCGGAGCGCTTCCTTGGTGACTGGAACAGGGATGCCTTCCTGCCCTTCAGCGCCGGTGCTCGCGCGTGCCTCGGGCGTCGGTACGTCGTCATTCCGTTGTCTCTATGAGTGCAAAAACAAAAACAAACGTGGAACAGTTTCTTCGAGACAGAGGGCATTGCCATCCTGACAATGCTTATGTCACGGTATGGGGTATCCGTGAAGGAGGAGCCGCATTTCGCAGGCGAGACATTTGAACAACGCCGCGAGCGGGTCACCGCATCCCGGCCAGGCCTGACGCAGACGTGCGTGATTTGCTCTGTCATGGTTCAATGGCACTAACAGCATTTGTAGACCGCTTCGTGTCCCGCTTGTGTTTACGAGAAGGTACTAGGACAGGTACTATACCCTCGGATGCATGAAATGGACACCGTACATCAGGATTTTACTATGCCCCCTACTCAGTCACTTAACACCGATCATTCTGTTGTTTCTATTCAGGTTACTATCATCTACTGGGTGTTCGCACACTCAAGCGGAAATTGGCAATAACTTAGCCACTTTCTGCCCTTTTGTCCCAGTTTCTTCATGTACGGTTTGAACAACGGTCAATTGAACATGTATATACAATAGCATGCAATGAAATAAACAACACCATGGAATAGATTCATTACATGTAATTCTCCTCGTCCATATCATCCAAGAACCAATTCGCCTCAGTCTTGGCTCGGACTCCCCCCTCCAAGACTCTTGTTAACACCTTCAGCTTTAGCAGCTCGGCGAGGGCCATGGCCATCTCGTAGTGTTCGTTGGACACCCAGGTCTCCGTCTCGAAACCAACCATGCCTCGACACGCCTCGAAATTCTCGTCAGCTAATTGCAGCTTTTCGCTCAGCTTCTTCGTTTTGCGCAGGTCCTCGGGTTCGAACTCGACTGGACACGGCACACCCTCCCCCGTAAGCCTCTCCCATGTCTCCGTTGCCTCTATCAGCGTAGCCTTCAGCGCATGAGTCTCACCCTCCCATGGAGCACCAGCTTGGTCGAAAAGGCGGCGGATGAAGGTGGACACCGGGTCCGACAAGGCATCGTGATGGAGCTTGTTGTACTCCTCGGTGTTCTTGACGTAGTGGAAGTGGACGAGACGGCGGTGGTAGAGTCCAATCGCGTCGATCTGCTCGGATTGGTCCAATTTGTCCGCGTTCGCCGGCAGTGAGGGTGGGATGAGATCCTGCGAAACCGGATCATCGTAATTCTGCAGGCGACCTGGTATACCAGCGAGGAGAAACAGGGGTAGGATCGGGGTGTGCTGCCAGTCGAGCAGGCCGACGATCTTCAAGTGGGAGCCTGATGAGGTCGACACGATGACGTTGCTCGGCTGGAGATCAGGATGACGGATACGGAAATCATGGAGGGCTGACTTCTTGGGGACGAGCAAGGGTGCGATGAGAAGGTAGCGTTCTAGATTCTTGGTGTGGTCCGACGGTGACTGCTCCTCGTACCCGTAAGCCTCCCTTCTTTCACGCTGGAAAGGTAGTAGCGGTCGACCGAACCGTTCCAGATACGCTTGTTCTTTGCTTGCTGCTGCTACGAGCGCTGCCTCTGGGCTTTCGTCTATAGTCTCGGTTAGTTCGGGAAAGTTCAAGGAAAGAAAAGGCAGAGAGTGGCGCACATGGTCCCCTGTCTACGTCGAGCTGTGACCTCCTTCCGTACCACATATGCAGCCTAGCATCTGGACCGATGCAGAAGCCCTCGTCATTGAGCGGAATGCCCGTCCTTGCTGCTACCTTCTCCAGGTCGTCGGCATAGTAGAGGCTTCCACCAGCCGGGAAGGGAATCGACATCATGCGAGACTCCAACTGAGCAATTTGACGCAAGACGGAAGCGATATCCGGTTCCTCCAGCTCCATCCACACGTCGCTGAGCTTCGTACCTCTCATGAACTCCATTAGAATATACTCTGTCTTCGCAGCATTGTCCGACGAAGGAGAGTAGTCGTAAACCTCAGGAACAGGCAGTCCAGAGGCACGGAGGAAGCGCATTGTGGCCACTTCACTAGCGATGGCGTAGAACTTGGGGACCGTGACGGGGTATGGGATGCGGGCTACCATCTGAAAGCCGTCATGCATGGTGATGAGGAAAATCCGGTTGAAGCCGCCCTCGGCAAGCTTCACAAATGTGTCGATGTCTTGAGACCTCCGACCGACAGACTGCGCCGCAAGTCGACAAAGCTCGTCGACTTCGAACTCACGTCTGCGCTCTGCAAGTCGAAGATTATGGTTGACGCTGAATGTGCGATATTACGGGTGAGACACACGCCAGAGAGGAACATGGATATAAGACTTCCATCCAGCGTCCCGATGAATAGTTGAAGAGATTATCAGAAGAGTCTGGCATGCTTGAGAATGCACGACGTGATAGCTGCCAACGGGTCCGAGCGGAGGAGTTGAAGATTGAGGAGGAGCTGGTTGAGGAGCAAAAACGTGCTGAATGCAATGAGCAGAGAGGACTGCGGAAGAGCCTCGAACACCCTAGGGAGTACTGCATATGTATAAATGTGTGCAGAGAGTTAGTCTCCTTAAGTATGGCGTTCCTACGGCGTTCCATATGGCGTTCCAAGTGTCACAAAAAGATTCTGTATAAGTGTAGAGAGGTCTGTACATACGTGTCGCCTCTCGTATGTATAGAATCTGTACACGTCCAAATTAGGAAGGTCACAAAAATCGTATACGTTCCCTCCTCCTCTGTTTTCGCTAAGTCCCTCCTCCCTTGGGGCCTTCGAGATTATATATACCCCTTCCCTCCCTTCATATCCATCGTCCTCATCCCCCTTTCCTTCGATTTTTAGTGACTTTCTGTCCCAACTCGTCGTAGCGCTGCTGACTAAGCGTGACGCGGCGCCGCTGACTAGCGTAGCCTTCATCATAACTTGTAAGTCGTACTCCATGTCCGTCTCTAAAGTGCCTTTCTTCAACCATCGGGCCTCGGTGCCATCGTCGGCGCGCAGCGTCAGCAACACGACGATGTGTGATGGAACATTGTGACTACGAAATGGCGGCCATCGGCGCAAGTACCACCTCCAACCACAGGCCAGTGCTGCAGACAGAACTGCAAGAATCATGGTTTGTCTTTCCGTCACGACTGCTTTACGTGCATGTTTGACCATGCCTACAGGCTGTGCAGTACCCTCGAGACCATAAAGGAGGGGGTGTGCGCTAAAAGAGCGGGCGACCATGATCCAGTGTCTGGCATGCAAGGTGCGTCGCGCGTGTGCTTCCCACCCAACCCCCGCTCACGCGCCTGCAGTACTGGAAGTCATGTCTGAACCCAGCTCACGAGCGACCGCTGTCCTTGGAAGAAGACGCCTACACTCCCGCCCAAGAAGTCACATCCTCTTCGGGTCCTCATACCCTCAGGTATCCCTACGATGCGCTCGTCGAGTCGTCGGCGCCGCCCGCGTCGTGCGTATCCCCACCCCACGTGTTATGTCGGTATCTCGGGCACGCTCATGATCCTGTGTGACAGCTCCCTCGCACCTTGACCGATCCTCGACGGGTCATCCGCCGCCATGTCTGTCGAACTGGACGCGTGCGCAGATAGTCAGGACGTGCCAAATGGCAGCAAGCGCTCGCTGCCGTAGCCAGAACTGGACGCAGACGCAGCGAAGCATTCGTGCCTGCCGTCCTCATTGGACGTGAAGCTGGTATCCTGCGCGCCGCCTGCAAATTCCCTCGCGCAGGAGATCCTCATGGATCCTGAGTGTGCGTGCATGGCAATCTCTTCTTCCTAGGTGACTGATGCCTGCGCTGGTGCCGCTGCGAGACCGTGCACCCCCTTTATGCTTCTGCTTACCTTCATTCTCATTGACGACGCCAAGCAGTGTCTCTCTGTGCTGCAAGCGCACCGTTTCCTCCTCAAAGAGGAAGAGATGTATGAGCCACCCGAATATTTTGATTCGCGTGCATTGCTCTTCCCTGTCTTATGCAGCACGAGCTGATTCTCATGGATGTGGATTAGATTTTAGATATAGGACACGTGCTTGCTGGCTTCATGAAGACGTGCCGCGCGCTGTCGCGGAGCAGAATAAGTCAGATTGACCTACATTATTAGCCTCATCTTGATTATCTCACATCTTTCGCACAGATCACGGTTCAAATCAACCCTCCAATGGCAAGTGCCCGGACTCCTCGCCTCTGTTCCCGATCTTTCCATCCTCGACTCTGACGCTTTTGGTGAGCCAGTCTCTACCAATTCTTCCCTGCCTCTCACTCCCGATCCCGATCACAAGTACCGGTGCGCCCTACGAAGACGGGAGCACTGGTAATTAGGCTAGATGTACCTCCGGCGCTGGCGCCGCGTCCCAATGGCCATGTTTCGGTGCACGCTCGAGATGCGTGGTGACCTCCTGCTCAATGCGATGTCTTGCGATCGATCGCGGCAAGAAGAGCTCGCACAGCACATGCGCACCTCATCGAGAAGTCCGCAAGGCATGCGAATGCGCAGAACGCAGTGTCGACAAGCTCGAGCAGCAGTTCGATGCCGACATGCAGCACGAGTGGCACGCGCTCGAGGCAAAACAGTCCACACTGCAGAACGTGAGCGATGAGCTCGCACAGATGCAGGCACTGCTCACGCAGTGCGAGTCGGACCTCTACGCACTGCAGCGCATGCTCTAGGTGCAGGACGGAGTTGAAGAAGCTAGGTGAGAGCCATACAACCGCGTGCTTCTTGCTGCAGCTGGAGGTGGACCGGCTGAATCGCGACCTCTAGCGGGTCGAGCTCACATGCAAGGCACTCGATGAGCATGAGACCGCGAGCCGCGAGCGCGATGACTGCCCGCGGAGAACCACGAGCTCGCGGCGCAGCTCGTGGGCGAGATTGAACGCATCGGAGAAGCTTCTGAACTCGACAGCCCGGCCGTGCAGAACAACAAGGGCGGAAGCCAACAGGACTGTCTCCGCGAACACTGCACATTGCAGCGTGCTCGTCTCACTCCGCGATTCTGCCTGCTACACTGATGTTGTTATTTACCTGATAAATCACAGTCAGGTTTCTCAATGCCGACGCGCCGGACTCCGAAGTAAAGCAGGATAGATAATGTAGTTCAAGTGCATCTAAGAAGGCTGTAATTTAGTGTGGGGAAGTATAGGATTGTAGCGTAGAGATGATGATTGCAGTGAAGAAATTAAACCTAGAACATAAGTAGCAAAGCAAGCTCACTCCCAAGTCCGAAGGAGCTCTTCGAGGGATGCTGTGAGTATGATCGTGGATCCTCCTCCGACGGTGCCATCTTGAACAGAAGTGATCTCTGGCAACACAGGAATCTCGGGTGTTGGAGGGAGAATAGTAGCTGGAGGCTCCGCATAAGCCCAAGTATGCGGATTGTGATTCACAAGGTGGTCGCTATGTTGTGGATCAAGTGTTATTGCATTGGTTTCATCGAGGCTGGCACCTATGGTGGGATATCAACTGGCTGCTGGTGTCAAGACTCGGTCGTAGACAGCAGAGAACCACTCAAGTCACCAGCGATAATGGGAGCGAGAGAGCAGAGAGCAACTAGCAGCGCAGTGACCTGTATTGGAGGTACAGAACGGTACAGATGAAATGGACAATCTAGGGAAATAGGCGAGCAACAGGGAGCCTATAAGTACTGGGATGACAATGGGAAAAGAACAATGGACACCATAATGGGTCAAACAATAGAGTGAGAACAATGGTGGCCAAAAGGAGAACAATGGGAGGGAGAACAATAGGATGTCCCAAAGGGGAACAAGGGCATGGGTGAAGGATAGCCCCAGGTCATGTGAGGAAGTGAACATGTGATGGGGCTGCTGGAGCACATGATCGATGCAATGTCTTGATGGCAGAGACGAAGGCAGAGAGAAATGGAGTGATCTGTAACATCATCCCCTCTCTAAGATGCACTTTCACTTGGAGTGTGTGATGAGCATGGACAGGGTCGAGGTAGATGAGTCCACGAAGATTGGGAGCCTTGAGTGCATGCAGATGGCAGGTGTAGAAGTCAGTGATTGCACCATGGGCATCCTCCAGTTAAGGGAAAGGATGGGTTGGGGTTGTTTGGGGGTTGTTCGGTCGAAAGTAGGTATTCGGACAGATTATTTATCATGGTAAATAGTGAATATGCAGGATATTTCTGACCAGTCATTTTTCGATATTTGGCATGCACACGAGGACAGCTGTCCTCGTGCGCTGCACGGTACACTGTCTTATATCCAGCGCACAAAGACAGTTGTCTTTGTGCGCTGACCATTATACTGTCAGACACGAGATGCATGAGAACAGCCATATTCTTGTGCATGTCCATTGTCCCATATATGAGGATATTATAGAGTAAAGGTTTCAATGGATATTGACATGATTTTATATGTCTGTATTATATCATATATGTACAATATTGCTAACCATCCATTTTATCTATATCACAGATAATACTGTACTGTGTAAAACGAACAATAACCTGTAAATATGTGTAGGTGTATATAAGGCAAATTGTATGTACACGAGGACAGCTGTCCTTGCGCGCTGCCCGATATACCACCGTACACCCAGCGCACGAGGACAGTCGTCCTCGAGCGCTGCTCAATATATCTCCCGACACCTGGCGCACAAGGACAGTCGTCCTCGAGCGCTGCTCAATATATCTCCCGACACCTGGTGCACGAGGACAGTCGTCCTCATGCGCTGCCCGATATACCACCGTACACCCAGCGCACGAGGACAGTCGTCCTCGTGTGCTGCCCGATACACTATCGTACATCCAGCACGCGAGGACAGCTGCCTTCGTGCGCCAGGTGTACGATGGTGTATCGGGCAGCGCACGAGGACGACTGTCCTCGTGCGCTGGGTGTACGGTGGTATATCGGGCAGCGCACGAGGACAGCTGTCCTCGTGCACCAGGTGTCGGGAGATATATTGAGCAGCGCTCGAGGACGACTGTCCTCGTACGCTGGGTGTATGATGGTATATCGGGCAGCGCACGAGGACAGCTGTCCTCGTGAATGAGATAAAAATGCCACGTGGTGGCGCCGTCATGTCGGTGTGCGAAACAACCACCCAACCCATCCAACACGAGGAGGACATGAGTCCACAGAGTGCTGGAGAGACTTAAGGAAAAAATGAAGTGGGCGGAGGGCTCTCAATCGACCACCACAATGTCGATTACCAGTATCGAAACTTGTTCTCAAATACCGTATGTTTCGTTGTTCGATCGGAGGGGGCTAACATAGACATCATTGATTACAGACTTCAAACAAACTCTATACACAATGCCGAACTCTAAGCTGATCGAGGTACGTAGTATTTAATGATGAACGTGCGGTGTGGCTAAGATATGCAGACTTCGAAGACGGCGAAAAATGTCCCGCCTGCTACGGGTGGGGTGTCTAAAGAGAAAAGGGATGACGATAAAGGAGGCAGCGACCAGGTGAGCTTTTGGTCTTCGATGCAAGTGCGACCATTTTTGACTTAGCTGAGATGGACAGGACGAGGATGATCCGGGGCCGAAGCTGAAGCCGAAGGCACGCCCGAAGCCGCATCCGGTGAAAAAGAGGTCGGATGTTGAGAAAGGTGACAGCGACGGGGTGAGCGTTTCGTATTCGATGCAATGGAGACCGTCTTGGACTTACATGGGATGGACAGGGCGGGGAGGAGTTGGAGCCGAAGCCGAAGCCGAAGCCGAAGGCACGTCCGAAGGCACATCGGCTCACGAAGGGGCTGGGCGGAGGGCCGAGCGCAGGTGGCGGGACGGCGGGGATGATAGATGAGGAGAACTCGGACAACAGGATTCCAGGGGGGACAGATGATGAGGATGTGGAAGTTGTGGAGGAGGCGAAGGGAAGGAAGAAGGTGAGAGAGGAGGCTGCAGAGAGCGATGAGGAGGGAAGTAAGAGAGAGGAGGGAAGTAAGAGGGAGGAGGGAAGCGACGAGGAGGAGGGAAGCGATGAGGAGAAGGGCGAAGACGATGCGGAGACGGGCGGAGATGATGAGGGGAGCGACGAGGAGAAAAATGAGGACGATGATGCGCCCTTTAGCGCGCCTTGCAACGGCATTGCCCACTCCCCGCCTCCTTGCCCGTCCCGCTTCACTTCACCTCAGCCGCACCAAGTCCGCCCACCGCGACGTTGCTCCCCGCACAGGACAAGCGCCCCCACGGGTTCGGGACCGACCGGGTCGGACTAAAGCCGGCGTCCCGTGGTCCGATGCACCGAACGGGCAGGAGATCAACCGGCCGGACGAGTCAGCGGCACAGGAACAGAAGCGCGCCCAGAGAACCAGCCGGCTCAATCAACGCCCTCGAACGCCCACACGCCCCCGGATCACGAGCGGCGCCCGCGACAGTGCGCTACTGACGTCATCCCAGCCATTCAAGCTCGACGTGCCCGCCGTTCCCGACGCACGCCCCGGGCGACGTTGTAAGGCGGCACCTTTGATTCGTTCGTACCACGCGCACGCCCTCTGCCCTGCACGGGCCGAGTCGCAACGACTCCACTCGCCAAGGGACCCGGAGCAGGCAGGATCAGGAAGGAATTGGAGATTGGGTCGGTCAGCGGGAGGTTGTCGTAGGGAGTCGCGCCGGGCCGCCAGAGGCGGCCTTGCCCATTTGTACCGTAGCTACTGACTTAGAGAATCAAAACGGAATCTGCCTTTTTCCCC